>JAVGWN010001070.1:0-12946 GCA_034552555.1 Semaprochilodus insignis
TCTCTCTCTGTTGTTGCTTATGCTGAAACAGGAATTCATTTCTTCATCCTTTCTCTCTGTCCCTTCATCAGCTGGGCTTATGTAGAACCTTAAATGATTAAAGATATACAGCGACAGGTTATTTATCATGCACATTAACCTTGTCATCAAAATGATTTTCTAACAGTTTTGTAAGGTACACCTGACTGTTTACTTTAACTGAAATGTTGGTGGGGAAAAAGAAGATACATATTTTGGCAAAATTTAGGGAGAGATACTTGTTAAAAGCATTAAAATACTTCTGTAAGTATTAATATTAATGTGCATACCAATGAAGAATATCCAAAGGGAGGGTCTATTAACAGAGGGTCTATCAATTACAGACATATAACATTCCAGAACAGAATAATACCGCAGGATCTGACTTTGCATTCAGTAGATACTTTTGTATCTACTGTACGTTGTGTTTTATAGGAGGTCATGGAAGCCAGTGTGTCACGTTTCTAAACACTGTGAAGTGACAAATGTCTCTTTACTCCCTCCATAGGACACGATATCAGAACTTTGGACTTTTGCACAAAAATTAGTGCATTATAAATCCTATAGGGAATTGTTCTCATGTGGTTTGTGAGAGTCATTATTTTAAAGACCTAAGGAGCAAATCCCAAAGACCTAATCAAGCCCAAATGATCAATAAAAGGAGGTTTGTTGTGCGGCTGAGCTGGAGAGATGACTTATACCTCTGAATACTAAATGATGTTCTTTTTGCACCCAAATATACTTTACTACAGAAAGAAGCACACATGATACTATAAAAATAGTTCCTCTGTTAATGCACTAGAGGGTTAGTTCACCGTTTTGGTCCATTACTCATGAGAGATAGAGCAGCACTCTTTGCAGGTGTGAAAGTGTGGGGGATAAAGCAGTACTGCAGCTCTGCAGATGGATCCTACTGACTTTTGAATAGTATGTGCACAGATATCAATATGATCATTCTTACTGTCTATTTTTATTATTCTAACTGAGATTATTGAAAAATAATTATCTTAAATTTAGAATCAGACTGTTATGTTCTATTACCTGTTATATTATCGTATTTCTACTATATTTCTATATTGGATTATATTATTTCACTACTTTACACCTAATGTATGTTAGTAACCAACTAACAAAAGCTAGACTATTTCAGTATTGCTGTCCTCATCGTCATTAGCCACCATCTTTTTCCACACTCTAAATTAATATTACACCATTTAAAGGAGTTCTCACATCCAGACTTAAAGATCTTTAAATGTTAAAATCTTTAACCTACAGAAGGCAATTTCATTACTGTGCAGACGTAAAAGAACGTGTAAAATATTTTGCTTATACATGAACATTTTTATTGTAATAGGAGCAAAATTTTATGTGTCTCAATAATAAGTAGTCCATAAAACCAACATATAACGGTTCAGAGTTTATGATACTATGTATATATGAATAATGAAGTGATTCTACTGTAAAGTTATTAGGAAAATGGCATCCAAAACCCCTAAATGTGTCAATTGTATTTTAGTGATTGGTGAAATTTAACATATTACAAAATGGTCATTTCTAGTAAGTAGTACATAAACCAGCAGATATCAGTTCAGAGTTCATTATACTATGTATATATGAATTATGAAGTGATTCTACTGTACAGTTATTAAGAAAATGGCATCCAAAATCCACAAATATATCAAGTGTATTTCAATATTAAGTCAAATTTAACACATTACCGAATGGTTATTTCTAATACGTAGTCCATAAAACCAGTGTTTAAACACCTCAGTGTCACTGCTGGACTGAGAATAGTCCACCAACCAAAACTACCCGGACCAAGAGTGTCCTGTGGGCAGCGTCCTGTGACCACTGATAAAGGACCATCACAAACTCTACAGCAGCATCGTTTCTGACTTTACATCTACAAGGTGGACCAGCAAGGTAGGAGTGTCTAATAGAGTGGACAGTGAGTGGAGTGTTTAAGCACTCCAGCAGCACAACACAACACACCACATCAGTGTCACTGCAGTGCTGAGAATGATCCACCATCCACATAACACCTGCTCCGTGGTGACCATTGAAGAACATGGTAACAAAGTATGCAGAGAAACATACGAACTGCAGTCTGTAACTGTTGAACTGCAAAGTGCTCCTATATAGCAAGTGGAGCTGATAGAATGGACAGTGAGTGTAGATACAAGGAAGTGGTTTTAATGTTATGACTGATGGGTGTACGCATACCATGCTTTTCAAATATGTAAGTAACTGTCTGACAAATGAGGATATTGGAGAATAAACATGATGCCAAGTGGCACAGCAACATAAGGGAAGATAAAACAAACTATGTGCACCAATAAGCATCACATTCTATGGTTTGAAACAAAAATATGTTAAACTCTGAACTGGTATCTGTTGATTTTATGGACTACTTATTAAAAAAGGCCATTGTAAACTGTGTTAAATTCCAATAATTCCAATTATCATTAAAAACACTCAACAAATTTTGGATGTCGTATCCATAGAAACTGCACAATGGAATCACTTCACTGTTTATATGTACATAGCATAATGAACTATGAACTGATATCTGTTATCTTATGAACTACTCATTAGAAATTACCATTTTATTGTATGATAATATTTGACCATTGTAAAAGGTGTAGAATTTGATGTATTAAAATACACTTGACGTTTGTTAGGATTTTGGATGCCATTTACTTAGTATACATAGCATGATAAACTCAAACTGATATCTGTTAGTTTTAGGCACTACCTATTAGAAATTACCATGTTATTACGTGATAATATTTTACTTATCATTAAAGTACACTTGAGAATTGTGGGGAGTTTGGATTCCATTTCCCTAAACATTATACAGTAGAATCACTTCATAATTCATATATTAAAAGTATAATAAACTGACCGATCCAACAACTAAATGCCATTTACTTAAAAACTGTACAGTAGAATAACTTCATAATTCATAAAAAAAATAGTATAATGAACTCTATACTGATATCTGTTGGTTGTATGGACTACTTATTACAAATGACCATTTTATAATGTGATAGTGCACTTTTCATTCAAATTGTCAATTGTCAATTGTGCGGATTTTGAATGCCATTTACTTACAAATGTACAGTAGAATCACTTTAAAATTCATATATCTATAGTATTAAAACTCTGAACTGTTATGTTTTGGATTTATATAACATTTGATAAAGCTCTGAATTTTAATTCTGTTCTAAGGGCTTGCTGTTAAGGTCTGCCTGTGCCGTGACTCTTACCGCTAAGTGTATAGTAGCCGCGCATGGGAACGTACACGTGATATCGTTACGCGTGCAGGCGATCGCTCATTCGGCGTTTTGGCACTATTGGCGTTCACATCCAACAACAGGCGGCGTGTCGGAGCAGTCCGTGTTGCCCAATAGGAGACGAGCGCTGAGAGCTCAATGCATGGGACTTTGAACTCACGCAACATAGTATACAAACCAAGTTTACTCAGTGTCTACACGTGTAGTACAATGCTGGCGGCGGACAGGTAAGAAGTCAAGTCTTATTTATCTCCTGTGTCGTTAGTTGAATGTGTTGGGACGGACGTAGTTAGACCCTCTGCGTCTCCTGTAAAGGGTGAATCATTTAGTTGCCAGAATGCAGTAAGGAAAATCCTTGGTTTGCTGGTAAACAATCTTTCTTTGCAGGACGTTGAACTGCCCGGCTGGGGTTTCACCTTTACTCTCCGTCGAGCCAGCAAGGGGGCTTATAGACGAGAAGCTTCAAGTCTGTGTGTGGAATCTGAGACCCAGACAGCAGGTGACCCTTCACAGTGCACATCTCTCAGAGGACAAGGATGTCTGGGAGGCCTTTGGACACTATGTCAGCGACGAGCATGGCAAGATAACAGGTGAATAGTTCACCTTTAGAGTGTGCACTTCTGTCAGAAACCTCATTAAAACCCTAATGACAGATTTAAAAATGAAGCCCCCTCCTCCTCTCCACTCCACTGTCCAAAGTGTCTTTTCCTGCATGACGTTATCGCACAAACATGACAGGAAGCGCAGAGACAGCCTTGACCAAATCATTGATTTCAGTGTATGGAGTGTGGGAGTACTGGGAAAGACATTAAAAGAGCAATATGTTAGATTTGTAATGTAAAACATTCAAAAATTTATTCAAATTATTCAAATGAATGTGAAGAAGTCACAGTTTTGATGTTCAGATGTTCCTGTTCCATCTGCAGTTATTGCTGGTGCTGTTAAGTTCTGCTGGTCGTACCTATTTGTAGAAAAGTGATTGTATTTCAGCCCTTTATCAGATATTTATCAGGTGGACTGTTATGTTAGTCAGAGGTACTGGAATGTAACTGCTGCACCATTTAAGGTGGAACTTGAAAATAAGCTTCATGGAGAGCTGAAAAGCATTAAAAGAAATGAGGGGTTGCTCTGTTTCTGCTGCACAGGTGGGTAACAGGTTATTTTTGGTTTCACAGACCCAATAGGTCAGTATGATTTTGTCCTGTGCCCATGAAGGGAGGGATGTAATTGTTTTGTTGTTGAGTTTAAACATCAACAATTCAGAATACAGAATCATATATTCTGCCAATAAGTTAGCATGTTAATGAGCTAGTGCTGGCTCAGCCTGTCTTGTAATACCACTTTCTACCTCAGGAGGCGATAGTGAGTCACTGTAGAGTCTAATGTGAGTCAAATCAGTCTAACGTGAGAGGTAGCGATGCAGGACTCAGGACTCGACTCTGATTCTTGACTCCTGCCTCCGGACTGACAATGATAGCTGAATCTCGTGGCAAGCGACCATTAGAACAACAGCCTCTGCCCGCTCTCGGCAAGAAACCACATTCGGCAGCAAGCAGAAGAAGTGATGAATAGAAGCAAAACAAGAGTGAACTTTGACATTGTCTTCAACAGCTGGAGATGCTCTTAGAAAGTGAAGGGATGAAAACGTTTCTTCTTGATGAGTAAGAATTGAAGGGGATGCAGCTTCTAAGGGGGATGACAGTGTACATTTTCGAATGGTATGTCGCCCTCTGTTGTTTGGAGTATAACTTTGCCCCTCCCCCTGAAATATATATTCTTGTGAGTGGGCTATACACAACTACGGAACAAATCTGTTGACAGCTGTTGCGGTCCCTTCAGCATGTGTGCTAAGTGCTCAGTGGTTTGTGATATAAGCACTGTTAAAATTCAAAACAGTTGAATATGTTTGATGTGACTCCTACAGTGGATAATTGCTTATAGAGACTGTTGGTTGTTAATGATGTTCATGAATATGGTATTCAGTTGTAGTGTGTGTGCGCGTGTGTGTGTTTGCACAGTGGCAAAGGATGCTAGCGTGGGAGGAACGTACAAAGGTGTGGAGTCCATGGGACTGATGTGGAGTACGCGTCCAATACCAGGAAGCCGAAGTGGACTGAGGTTAGTTATACTGTGTTTATAGGCTAGATCTGGTAACTCTGTGATGTCCATGCTCTGACAGTGCCTTTAGGAAACCATCAAGTATTATTTTTAAAATTTTACAACTTTAAATATTTTACATTCAAGCTGCTCAAAATGAAATGAAGATTCTAGATCTCTTAGTTCTTTCTTTCAGCATGGTGATTATTATTACCTTTGAAGCATCATCAGCATTAATTCACTAATTCAAAAGCATCATTAGAACAGCAAATTCAACATAAAAGAATGTTTCTTTTGGTTTTTGTCTAAGTTTTGGTTTTGTTCAGGAATCGTTTTGGTGCATCACTAATTAAAACCTCCTGTGTTTTCTACCTTCAGTTATCAGTAAACACTGCTAAAACTCCCCTTTGATAATCCTCCTCTGAAACCTTTTCATGGCCACATGCTACTGTTAGTGGCATACCCCAGTGAACCACTGAGTGATGTTTTTTCAGGCCAACATAGACGGACGTAGAGTTAAGTGATATGGAAAAATGTCATATCCCCATGGTTCATGGTATTTACTATTTATGACATCTGAAAAGATAGAATAGACAAAGTAAGTCCATATTTAAAACATACTATCAGAAACTCCACACCACATTCCACACTCCACTTATTCCAATCAAACATGCAGTTGGGAAGAGGTTTTAAGTGCTGATAGTATCATGCTCAGGAAAGCATATTGTGACTAATTGTGATGTAATCACAGTTACAGTAAATATTGTCATATTGCCCAATATTACTCTGTATACACCCAGTGCAGACATTTTAAAACTTGAACAGGCATACTTGGTAGAGCTGCACTTTTACAGAATTTATTTGCAACAAGATATTTAATATCAATGAGATGAGTGAGTAATAATATAAAAATTCTCTCTCTCTCTCTCTCTCTCTCTCTCTCTCCTTCTCTCTCAAATCCACAACATTTATGTCATTTAGGTTGAGAAAGAAAGATGTCCTCTCGCCAATGATCTTCCACTTTTCTGTGTATGATGGACACATCACTGAAGGTTTTACCCAGCTCACAGCATTAGTGACCTGTGTCATAGAGCGCTGGTATATGGCTCCAGGAGTGCAAAGGGTCGATATCCGAGAGAAAGGAGTTAGAGGAACTTTGTTCATCCCAGCAGGTACAAGAGTTATTAACACAGCTTCATGTGTTAATCATCAAATTATTATTATTATTATTATTATTGTTGTTGTTGTTGTTGTTGTTATTATGCATTGTTGGCCAGTGTTTATTAACTTGTAGTATCTGGTAGTAAAGGACTGAGGTCATACTGGTGTCTCTTTGTGGTAAAAAGATATTTGTACTGTTGATCCGTTCAGCAGTTTTTCTTGGTTATTTCTCAGATTCATGATGACTACCTTTACAGGCATTCCACTAACTATTTAACATTTCTGAATAGTTTACTTATTAAGATATCAACAAAGTCATTCAGGGTGGTTTGAAAGGGAACATTGGAGAGAGATCAACTTCGGTACCTCTGGTTTCCGTTTAGAGTCATTAAGTACTACAATCATTCGGTACCACTCTAATCACTGGTCATTTTTCCTATAATGGAGCTTTTCATTTCTGAACCACTCGAACTTTATTTACTATGTATCTTTACAATGATTTTTCGCCTACATTTAAGTGGAAAATCGGAAAATCAGTAGAATCCAGATGAAAATGCCACATGTTTTAAGGGGCTGTAATTTCTACAGCCTTTGTCCAGCATTGATATACATCTTCCCAAATTAAAGCTGAATTGTGAATATGTGCCTGCGCTTCAGACATGATAGAGAATGGAGCCAAAATGTCACTGTCCTCTAAAGGCTGCCACTGTCTAAATGCTTGAATACTGGGAGTTAACAGCAACTATGAATCAAGATGACTAATCAACCAACCAACCCAAATTAGGCTTCTTTAAAAGTTGCATACATAGATAGGTAACAAATAGGTAATCTGGTAATTACATGGTAATTAACCGTCAGGTAAAACTTTGTAATTGTGGCAGTTATCCTATCTTTACGGCATTCCTTCAGGGTCAGTGTTTTACAGTTGCAAATATCAGAGAGAGTTCTCCTGTTTCATCTTGATTGGTGTCTACACGCTCAAGCAACGTGCAGAAACTGGGGGCGGATCAGATAATGAAAGTAGAGAGAAAGTATCTGGACTCATTTCTTGAAGGGCTTTTACAGTGCAAACCTCACAAAGGAAATTCAGACAACATGTCACTTGTGCAGCAAGAGAAGGGAACATTTTGGATCACTGTTACACCACAATTAAAAACGCTTACTACGCCATCACTCACGCAGCTCTCAGGCATTCAGATCACAGTCTCATACAGGCACATACAGCATACAGCAACATACAGGCACAGACTCAAAACCAACAAGCCTATCGTTACTACAGTGAAGAGCTGGACCACTGGAGACACTGAAAAGCTACAGGGCTGCTTTGAATACACAAACTGGGCTGTGTTTGAAAAGGCAGCAGACAGACTGGACAAATACACAGACGCTATGACTTCATACATCGGTTTCTGTAAGCACGGCTGTATTTCAGCTAAAGCACATAAGAAATACAGCAATAATAAACCATGGTTCTCAGCTGAACTTTGGAGTGTAAAGGAGGCAGCATTCAAGAGTGGGGACAGAATTCTCTACAAAGAGACCAAATACAAGCTGGAGAAAGGAGTTAAAGCAGCAAAGAAGATTGGAAAGGCCTTCAAGAGATCACTGATTATAAGGTGAGAAAGACTCCCCTTCTCCTGAACAACCGCCAGCTTACCAACGACCTGAATGAGTTCTCCTGCTGATATGAAGAAACAAAGGACAATCTTCAGATCTTCTGCTCCAGTCAATTGCCCTTCACAAGGAGTACCACAAGGCCGTGTGCTCTCACTCCTCCTCTTTAGTCTCTACACAAATGACTGTCTCCAAGGAACCAGCTGTGAACATCCTGAAGTTTGCAGATGAGGGCACCATGGTGGGCCTCATAGCCAACGGTGATAAGTCTGCATACAGAAAGAAAGTCAAGCAGCTGGTCTCCTGGTGCAGCAGCAATCACCTGCTACACAACATACAAAAGAGTTGGTAATGGACTTCAGATCACATTAGGGCCATGCCACATTAGTCAACTCTGCTGTATCTGTGCCAGAAGTGGACCAGATCTGTTGTGGGGTTGTGGGACAGGTGGGCTACATGCATGTTGTAAATATGTATTTAATTTATGCAATGGTGAAAAAGTGGCAAAATTAATTAAACACTCATTAATTAAACTCATACTTGAACTAAATCTCACTGTATTACAGTAACACAATGCTTATTTGCACAGCTGTGCAGATTCTGTAAATAATACTCTATATGTCCATGTCCACATACAGATATTGGTATATCCTTTTAGTACTTTTCCTGGCTCGTTATTTCTTTATTCTATTTATTGTAACTTATTGTACTTTTCCCTTAGTGTAATACTTGTTAACAGTCTCTTGTTACATGTCAGAACAATTACGGTTTATTTGCACAATATGCTATAAAAACAATGCTTTCTGTACTTTATGTTTGGATTTGTGTGTGTGTGTGTGTTTGGTCCAGGTCCTGGACCATTTCCTGGCTTGCTGGACATGTGGGGAGGAGGTGGAGGTCTGGTGGAGTACCGAGCTGCTCTCCTGGCGTCACATGGCTTTGTTTCCTTAGCTCTGGAGTATCTGCCACGAGAAGATCCAAAGACATTTGCAGTTGATGCCAGTTACTTTGAGGTTCACACCACAAACCCCTTTCGTCGACATGCATGCACATGCTGCATCTGTGTGGATTTGTGTAGGGTGCAGGATAATGCAAAATAATCTCACACTAAATACTGACGGGTTTTACTGAGAAAACACTTTTAACATTTATAACAGTTTTAATTCTCAAGTCTGGAGCAATAAGACACCTGTCAGTCTTTTAGATAAACAGATCCCAGCTTACATTACAGCCTAGTCTTTTAAGGTCATTTACGGAGAGCTCCTAGTAAAGTAGTAACCTGGTATGAAGCATGATTGATGATGGTGAATCAACTTTCACCTGCAAAACTGAATTACAAAAAAAATGCAGACGTTGGTAATGAGCTCAACCCATTATTAGGCATCGCATCACTGCAGTATCACAGTATTACAGTAACATGGTTATTGTCACATCATTAATATGGAGCTACATGTGATGCAACAGAGAACAGTGTCCACATAGTCATGATGTGCTTGCGTGCATGACGTGTGTTATGACAAGTCCCTAACCCGCTCTTCACAAACAAAACCGCAAGATGTGTTTGCACTTGAGAATATGGGATGACAGAGAGTCAAAACAAAATATATAGGCTCTCAATTTACAGAACATTAATTCATTGATTGTGAAAGTGACAGCTTCATTCTCTGAGGTCACAGCATAAAACCTGGTGCAGATATCTGTATATGGAACAGCTGGGTGGATAGTGATAAAATTCAGCATCGGGATTTTGTTCATATGTCCCTTCTTTGTTGTTTTTCCCACACTTCAGACAAACCATTTTACACACATATGTTTTACCCAAATGGTCTTATATTGAGTTTTATGATTGCTTGATCGTAAGCCTGTTGATCCCTGCCATTTTTTGTCCTTGCGTGTGTATGTGGATACATCGTAGACTGCATATCAGATCATACAAGACCATCCCAAGGTGCAGAGGGACAGACTGGCTCTGTTTGGGCTTTCGTTTGGGTGTTCTGTAGCACTGTCCATGACTGCATACTCCAAAATCATTAAGGTGAATTGATGTTAAAGACACATACATACATACATACATACATACATACATACAAACGCTTATTACGCCTATATAAAAGTAAAAATTGTGCTAATCATAATTATATATAGATGTATATGTATAGAAGTATGTATAGAATGTGTATAGATTAGGTAATTATTATAGAAGTCACAGTTATTCTGTTAAGTTGGTAACAAAATAGTTTCTCTTCATCATTACTAATTAACAGAAACCAACCTATTGTTTCAGAGTATTATAAGCCTACAGTCCATCAAATGTAGAAATATCTAAATTTTATTTAAGCTAGTCATTTTGTTGTAGCCCCGATGTTGTGTGTGCATCAGTGGCAGTCACGTCCCTTCTGTCCAAAAGTCTTTGAAAGAAGCCTTTCAAAATATGACCAGGTAAGCATGCATGCAGGACTAATCTTTTATAATCATTACAGATTCCACCCACTGCAAAAGATGCAAACATTAAATGCAAACATTAAATCTGTTCAAAATATTGACTATATATTCTTCTGCTTTTATTGTATGTATATATATATACACATACACTCATCATCAAAAGAATTGTTGCACCCAGAAGGAAGTTTTGGCCTGCAGTTCTAGTTGGAAGGAAGATAAAGGTTACCAGGAACAAAAATTATGATCAAATTTAGAATGATATGGGCTATATTTATTGAGCTACACATACAGAAGTAGTGTCTCTCAGTATCAGTTTCAATCTCTTAACATGTCAGATGTCTCGGCATGGAGTTGTAAAGGTTCCTAATGGTGTCCTGTGATAATCAGTCCCATCCAGCTTGAATATTCTCACACAGTTCCTGCAGAATTTGGTGTAGGGGTGGAGAGACACATGGCCTTCTGGACATGTGACATGTGACAACAAACCGTTCATCTTGGTGCTGCCCACTGTGGATTTGTTGATCGTCTCCACCAAGACAAAAGCGGGACTCATCACTGAAGTTGACCCTGACTTTTGACTTTAGGGTCACTCCACGCATGTTGGACAATCCATCGGTTCTCCCTCTATGCTGGATTGTATAGGTCTCCCAGACCCTTTATGTCTCTGGTGCATGCCTTCTTCTATGCACTGCTGCCAGTAGCATGCTATGGTAATATCCGCACAACCTGTATGGCGCACAATATGTCGATAAGCCATCCTGCTTCCCGGAGCCCCCTCTCCAACTCTTACAACTGCTCAAACTTCTTTCGAACTCTTCTCTGAGGCATACTTGCTACCAACACAACAGCATGAGTCAGAATGAAGAGCACGTGCAACAGGATCAGTCAGGCACAGTGATAAGGCCTTTACATCATGTGTGGCCGGGTGTGAAACTTGAATTATTTGTATGGGTCACAATGTCAAGCCCACCCACCAAGTTTCATTTCTTCTGGTTGCTTCTTGTCGCAACTACTGTTTTTATGATGAGTCTATATATATATATATATACCCTCCAGGTACTTCGCTAGGTACGCCTCCTTGTATCTACACTCATTGTCCATTTCAGTAGTTGTACAATTACAGACTGTAGTTCATCTGTTTCTCTGCATACTTTGTTAATCCCGTTCATCCTGTCCTGACCACTGAAGAACAGGATGAAAGGGGATAACGAAGTATGAAGAGAAACAGATGGACTACAGTCTGTAATTGTACAACTACAAAGTGCATCTCTATGGTAAGTAGACCTGACAAAATGGAGTGATGTTATGTTATGTTATGTTTTGCTGGTAGTGTACTGCTGTATGTAAACAGTAAACTCACAGAGAGCTTACATTCATCTAAGATGGAATATGGTATTACTTACACCACAGTTAGGACATCACAAGTTTGCTATGACAGTAAACAAGGAACAAAATCCCCCCTAAATGCATAAAGTAAGATTTTACATTTATTTTGTACAGACAGTGCAAGTTACAGTTTGTTCCACCCAGTGTTGAATAGTCCCTCACAGATAATTGGTACAGCATGTAGAGGATTAAGCTGTAAATATAACTCTTACACAAGTCTTTTTTATGTAAACCTGATAGAAATGTTTAAAGAGAACACTGACCGTCAAGACATACAGGAAATACTATGATGTAGATGCCTATGTAGATGCACATAGGATACATGTATTTTCCGTGACCGTTTGGAAAAAATACATGTACAACTTTAGTACTACCGATACATCTAAGTCCTAATACTTTGCAAAGGTATGGATGAAATTAGAGACAGCTAAAATCTTGTCTCATTGTACAGTAATCATCATTTTACATAATTCTTTTTAGGATGTGGGATAAAGCGCGCAAAGAGGACAATCAGGTCATCTGGAGAGAGATTATCCTGCCCATCCCATCAGATCCAGAGATGAAAGTAGACGTAAGTTAGACAATTATAATGTGTTTTTATTTACACCAGTGCCGGACCGGGGTGCTTTATTGCCTCCAGGCAGTCAGTTTTGCATGTTTATGTGGTTTGAATGTGTACTGGTTTGTATATATGTGTATGTGTGTGCCCATAATGATCTACTTTAACACCCAGGTTGGTTTGATAAAGTGTCCTTTGCTCTTGGTTAATGGAGGAGATGATCAGAACTGGGCTAGTGCTGAGTCTGCTGAAGATGTGAGTGTTTTACGCCACTTGTAGGTTCATCACATCACAAAGCCACTCCATGTTCATCACAGACACGCATAGCTCATTATGTTGTTTCTTAATTGTTGACATTTCAAAGTCCCCAAAT
>JAVGWN010001071.1:0-12938 GCA_034552555.1 Semaprochilodus insignis
CAGAGCTTTATATAACAGTATACTATATTGAACTACTATATTGAACTACTGACTCGCGCACTGCTCACCTGTGATCGAAATTTACCTAATAGCATGTAATACCTCCACAAGCATGAATAACAGCAGGGAATGGATTTGCCACAGACTGGACAAGTTTCTGGATGTAGGCCACATCAATGTTCAGACACTCTTGCATCAAAGAGATTTGGTGGATGCCTTCCCTGACACAGTTCTGAGGAGAATTTCCTGTAGACTGGGATTTTAGCCACTGCTGGTAGACTTGTATGCCCGTACGCTTCCATACACCTGCAGATTCAGCTACTTCCTTCACACTATGGTCTTTGGCACACCCAAATGCAGTCACTCCTTTTAGCCAATCATTAACATCTGCTTTGGAGCCATTTTCCACACATGGAATGAGACATTCACTGCACTGTACCACTTTTCTCACTCTATGCATCCTGTCACTCACACCCAGGTAGCCCTGTCATCCTTGTGCAACGCCACCTGCAGGAGCCTGTAGTTACTACCACCTTGAACACAAAAGGTGACAAATTTTTTGTCCAGTGAACTGATAACAAAAATAAGACTACAGCGCAAAAACAATGTACACTGAAAAAATAATGATAATCTGATAATCCATTGTTGGCAGTAATGCTGTAGCCATGCCAATGTTTGCATGGCTTCATGCCTCTGTAAGCTATATTCGACTATAAGGTGCGGAAGGATCTTTTGTTCCATTGCAAACATGCAGCATAACACTAAGGTTGGTCAGTAGGGGGAGCACTGCGCTCAATACTCGTCCTTCTATAACCACAGCTATTGGCTCATGAACCACTGAATGCCTTCCCACTGAAGCATCTGCATGATTTAGGATGTGCTTCATGTACTGTAATTGATATGTAAACAAGGTACTTTTAGGCTGGCACCTGATTTCACACGCTGAAGCCGATTCTACATCACACAAATAGTTCAAGTATCGGAAGCATTAGTTTGCAGTTTGACGTTAAAGGAGGTCGGGCAAATCTGTGCTTCCTTCATGGAGGACCCCAGGTGTAGCGCTAGTCTGGAGAAAACGCCACAGTGAGCTGAATAAGCAGAGAGTGCTGCTGAAACGTTGTGGCCACAGCTGAAAAAAACAGGCGCTGAAAGGAGGCAATGGTTTGGCCCGAGACAAGCGCTCCTCTCTTCTCTGTTTGAGCCCCCCGTTTGTTTTGGCAAGCTGTTAACTCCGTTAAGTGTGTGCGTGAAAGAGCGTGTTGCGTGGGCGGGTGCAATATGGCTGCATGTAGGCGTGTGGACATTATAAAGGGCACAGAGACCCACCAGCAAAACACTCATACATACACACGCTCACTCTGGCCTTCTGTCTAAAGCAATTCCTGACAGTTCAACCATTTATGCAAAGAGCAGGAATCCATCCAGAAGGTCATTTGGATACTATTTGGTGATTTGGATCAGATCAGTGTGTATGTGTGTGTGTGTGGTTGTGTTATGAAGAAATACCAAACACATAATGTGAAAGATACAGTTCAGTGATTCCACATATTAAAGAAAACAACAGTCCAACCGCTCCTCGCTGCAGGACGGATCACATGAGACTGCTGTATGGAAAACCCTTCCAGTTTTCCAGGAATTTCCTTCACTGTGAATGGTAACTGCTTATTTTCTCTGGCCAAAGTGCTCTGTGAAATGCAAAGGGAATGTTGGGCTTTTTGCGTGAAGGGGAAACAGGTATGCACACATACACTATATACACACACTAACAGGTCAGGGTTTTTCCTTGGCCCAGTCATCTTCATCCAAACAGATGGTATGGGCTTTGAGGAGGCAAGAAGAGAGAGGGAGCGGGAGGGAGGATGAGAGAGAGAGAGAGAGAGAGAGAGAGAGAGAGAGAGAGAGAGAAAGAGAAAGAGAAAGGGAAAGAGAGAGAGAGAGACCTCACCTTGAAAAACTGCCTCTTAGCTATAACAGCCCCAGGCGAGTTAAGGGCAACTGAACTAAGCACCACTGTATTACATTTGCCTTGCTTCCTCAAACTTCAGCCCTCAATACTTACAGATGACTTAAAGAATAATGGTGGTAATTATTAGTGATTGCACCATGCGCAACACTACTGTTATCCATTTTTGTCTGCTAACTAGTCCTGCAGTTTGGGATATCAATACCGTTCCAACTCTAGAATGTTCCGGATCCGACTTAATTCACAATAATTCATTCCATATATTCCATATATTCCATATTAATTCCAATTCTCCCATTGAGAATGAATGGGGTGGATAAATACACGTCCATCTACTGTACTTCAGACACCATTTCACAGACACTATCTCAGGGCAGCCCCCTGAACACAAATTCAATGTTGGTCTGACCCACACTCATCTGCGTGTCTTCACACCACCCCATTACACGCTCCTTCCATAGAGTCCCATTCGTTACTTATTATATTTACACTTTTATATATATTTATACTTATTACATATTTACATATAATTTACATGTGTATGATCTATTTTTTAAATACTTATTTATATATTTATTATTAATATAATATTATTTATATTATATATTTCTATATACTATTATATATCTATCAATTTATATTTATACTCAGTATTTTATTACTTTTCATTTTTGGCCCCACCCAAACCCTGTTGTTTCCTTTACCCCTATACCCACCAAACAGCATGTACTCAATCAGAGCAGATCCCCAAGTTGTAATCCACAGACATATTTACATGCACTCCTCTATGTGTCATTTCTTCATCCCTCATTCCTCCCATAGACTCTAATACATTTTTAGCAACCGGCTAGCAACCGGCTATCAGCTGAGTATCAGCTGAGCAATCACTCTGCATTTTCTTCATGTACTTTTCTAGTTTATCATGTTGCGTTATTTGCTAATTAACTCTGACAGTTCTAATATGACACCCCAGTTCAACACAAGTGGACCATTGGATTATATTGATAGTGTAGCGTTCCTATGGGAGGTGGCAAACAGGCGGTTCTTAGACAGCTCTCCAAGCACGCACTGCAAATGGAAGTAATCCATCATTTTACATGTTACAGCAACTTCTTAACACAATTACTTTTACATGCAGTGTTCATGTCAATTTAGTTCTTGTCATGGTTCCCTTTATAGTCCTGTTTATTGTATGGCTTAAATTTCCTGTCATATTTCCATGTCCTGTATAACATATTGCTCTGTTGTTTTCATGTCATTGATGTATACTACTCTGGTGTTACATGTTCACATCTCTGAAATTAGGCCTGCTGATTAGTCGTGCTTCCAGCACTCATGTCAGCCACAAACCCTCCACAATACCATACAGAAGACTATCAACTAGTCTTGCAGACCCAATGTCATCCTGTGGCAAAAAGAAAACAAACAACCATGAGAACTAAATATAGAAGCTAAATATGAACCAGAGTCCCGATCCTGAAGAAACATCACTTAGAATTGAGCGCCAACCCTAATTTAACACACCTGATCCAGGTAATAAAGGACTTGAGAGGTGCCAAGTGTGTTGGATCTGAACTCTCTAGGGCCAGTATCAAGCAGCCTGGTCCTAAACCAATCCAATGCCTCATGAAGGTGGAACTCATGTAGTCGGATACTAGCAAACGGATGGAGAGTCCCAACAAAACTCCAATTAGGCACATAGCTGGGTGTGTGGAAGACACATTACCCATTACATGTGTTAAAGATTAACTTTGCCTTTCGCAAGGGGAAAGCAGTTCCAACTATAACAGTTTGCTATAACAGCCAGCTTGTTTTGCTTGTGTCAAAGTTTACATATAAAGAGCACAGACTAGAGGAATTGAGGGGTGTTTTTTGGGGGGCGGGGAGGCGGGATGGGGGTTGTTACCCATGCTTGCGATGGATTTTGCTATAGTCCAGCATGATCCAGTAATGAAATGTCCCATGATCCAGTAATGAAAATATACTTTTGGCTCCTCAAACTGGTGCAATACTCCCATTAAATGCCAATCAATCTGCGGAACTCCCANTACACACTTGAGTCGTACATTTTCCATGACTCACCAAAAGAGGTAACTTTATTACAGACATGGGGGAAAAAAGGCTCAAAACCACTGACACAGATCTTTCTGCATTCCGCTTCTACCTGACACTGTGAGCCGTCTCTCCCCTCAAGCTGTGGCACAAAACAGAAAACCATGTCCCTCATCTCCTTTTAGATTCCAAACTCAATTTGTTACTCTATCTTTTGAGGCGTTCCCTTCACTGTTGGAGCCAAACGGGTGAGCTGACCTCCCTCGATCGATACTTAATAAGCTTTTGGGCCGCGTGTCCCATTTTGCTGCAATCTGCAATTTTTTAACATCCGTTAGGTGGGAAATACCGCTGACGAGGTGCACGAAGCAGCGACACGGAATGTATCAGAGTCCTGCGGCCGTCAAGTGATGGATGTGCCGTAATAGCACACGACCGGCGTGAATGAGAAACACAGCCTGCCTTTTGGTCTCTGCACTGCTCCAGCCTTTTATTGAATGTAATTTAATAGTCCAGGGGTTTTAAAAGTCCACCTCTGGCCCTGAGCTTGAGGTGGGGATGGGGCAATAAAAAGGACGAGTAAATACAAAAGATGGCGGTGTGTAAAACTACTACTAATTGAAAATAAGCCCCTAGCTTCGTATTCTGTTCTGGGCTGTTGCGTGGCCACAGGTGCCTGAAGTCCTGGATATACTACACATCTTTTCTAATCCGGACGGACGGTGGAAAGACGGGGTATCTCATAGTTTCCAGAATTTTGTTGAAAGAAAATGTGGGATCACATGCTAAACAACTAGGGATCATTACCTAATTACTTTTTGTTGAACTGCACAAACTTGCGCAAAGCATACATGGTCCTAGGAAACACCAATATCTACACTAGGAGGTACAAAAACCTTCCACTGAGAGCGTGACATACAATGTACTTCAGTCAACGGTCAGCATACATATGAGATTGCATACAGATTTCAGTATCATGTTTTGGCCTGATGGTAGACTTGACCGTTAACTTGGACTGTTCCAAAAGTATGTAGGCCATAGACCCAGCCAGCATAGACTCATTCACCCCAAGGTGAATCAGGGCTAAAATCAAGGCAGCACTCAGGAAACGTAACCCTGTTTTTGGAGGAACAGGTGTGGTCGGAAAATCTCAACACAACACTAATCTGACCTCTTGCTGGGCGGAAATGACTGACTGTCCATTGGTGCATGCGCTTCTGGTTTTGCAGCCTCAATATTGTTATATAACAGGCGAGGGTCCTTACCAACCATCAGCCTCACTGTCTGAGAATGTAACATAGCCTATTCAAGTGCAACAGTCAGTCCACGGTCTATCAGTCATTGGACTTCAGCCATTTTTAGCCAAAAGAGCTCTCTGGAGCTTCATGGTATAGAGGGTTCATTCTGGGTGACACTGAGACGGGAGTCTCTACATGTCAGCAGTGAGGAGCTGGCCCCTGCCGGCGCATGGCTAAGGAGCAATAACAACAGAACCAGGCAGCTCCCCTGCTGCCCTTTTCACTGGCTAATTAGAAACAGACGGAACGCTGACTCCCCTGTCCGATAACATGCAGCGTGTAGCGTGTTGACATTTTAGCACCACTCATCTTGGTGTGCCTTTTTAATCTCCTGGCTAAGCAGAACAGAAAGGGTCACCTGAAACAAGACAGCTGGACAATGCATGAGCGCATGTGGAAATGCAAGCCAGTTTGGCAGTCCTGTGCCAGTCAGGAAGTCGTACTGGCAGCAGTCCTTCTCCCATAGGTGAGCTCTTTTCTTGATGCGATTACGGCTTAAACTGGACAATGATGTGACAGCAATGTGACACAGAGGACCAGTGCAGTAGCCAAGACCAATGGGCAGGGAACAGAGAAGATCATTAACAGCGCATCTTACCATCTGTCCGGCCTACAGCTCAGAGCAAAGTTGCTTGCAGGTTTGGCAGTTACTCATTAAGGATATTTCCATAAAGGCCAGTAAGAGCCATCACTGATATGTTCCAGAAGCTACAAAGCAAGTATTACAAAACGTCTTATTTCTACTATCTCTACTCCTCCATCCCTATAAAACTCTAAAGACTTGTGGTTTCTTCCAGTGCTGAAGTTTCCCCTTTGAGTTAGCTAAAGTTGCCTCCCCCTCCTGCTCCTTGGCCTTGATACGGAAAGCCCATGCGGGCACATCCGGAGGAGGAGAGGAGAGGAGATTGAAACCAGATGAATGAGGCGGTGGAGCGACGGGTGTGGCAGGCCCATATTTCACTCCCTAAAGGCTGATTAAAAGGCCAGGCCAAGACTCTCGTGATCCAAGTCTGGCCGCTGCACTTTGACTGATGCCTCTGGCTCTCATACTCCACTCAAGCCCTGCTAGCAAGCCAGGAGACACTCACACGCTCTCTCTCTTTCTCTCATTATCTATCGGTCTCTCTTCTCTTCCTTTGCCATTCCCTTCCTTTCTGCCTTTTAAGCCCCCTAGAATTCCTTCTCCCATCTGGAGGGCTGATCCGAAAGGCTGTAAAATCTTTCGGTCGCTAATTTCCGGGAGTTACTGGCGCACACTTTTGAGATAGACATGAGCACTGGTGAGTTTAATTAAATCCGAATTTAGTGGAGACAAACAGAGTGCTCAGACAAACGCTGTCACCTTGCATTGTGGTTTTAGGGGAAAACCAGCGGACTGGAGGAGAAAGTAGGCCAGAAGGGAGGAAAGTGTGTGGAGCAATGCTGCCAGGAAGAACGAGGACAAACTGCACATTTTTTGGGAGTGCACTCAAAAATGGAACGTCTCTGTCGACATCACGTGTTGTAACGGAACTCGGTCCAGGGACATGAAAATCTATGATGTTCTATGTAAATGGGTCCCCTGGCTGATTGCAGACGGACTTCACAACATGATTTATATGGTTACACAAAGCAAGTGATCCATACTAAAAATGCTACTTGTGTCAAGGACGTTACACTGTTTTCAGCCTTCCAGAAGTTGCCTCAGTGCCTTCCTGGCATTGAGGCAATATGTTCCAGCAGCTTGAGCAACTCTGGGACTTCTGGATTGGATAAAACAACAAGGACCATGTCTGCCCGAAACCCTGCCCCAAAGAGATGCTTAAGAACAAACAGCGGACGGCTTGTTTCTTGCATTTGCACGCTTTTGTCTTTTGGATGATCATGGCACTCTTGAAAATAACAACATCAAATATACATCCAAACATTCAACACAATCAATACAGCGATTTAACTTCATAAAGAAGACAAAAACAGATAGGCCTAGTTTCACGGAATCTTGCTCCCTCAAAAGTAAAGAAGCAGCAATGCCCCGCAGGATCTGAGTGCTACATTATCCCCAGTTCTGAAGTGTATACCAAAATAAGTACAAAGAAAGAAGGCTGCGCCGGATTCTGACTTGTGTATATTCCCCAAGGACATGACAAAACAAACAGAGAGCGGACAGCTTGTTTTCCCAGTGCGTCGGCTGGTGGAGGACTGAGCTATGGCTGCCACGTGTCCTGGCATGGAGCCTGGCTGGGAGGCTGTGGCTACGACTGGAGCTGGGCGTGTGACTGAAGTGGCTGTTTACTCTGGGGAGCTACGGCTTCACTATAACCGGCATCTCATTTGGTTCTTCGTTCTCACATTGTAGGTTAGCAATTCTTTGGCCGGCCAGCCGACCGCATCCTTGATGACATTACAGCAGTATCATCAGGCAGCACAGCCTTTACATGCTGCTGGCAGCTATGCAGCCTTTCCTGCTGCCCAGCAACACTCCCACAGTTGCATTAAATCCGAGAACACTTAGGTTATTCATTCAGTGTGGAATATTTGATGAGCTCTTGTCTGGTACTCTAGATCCCTGCCCTGGTCTTAGAATAGGCTGCAGGGCAGTAGTACTCAGCAGATTAACAAGGCCTTCCCAAGTGGGTGCGTCCAGTGTATGAGGCAGGGGCTCCAGGACTAGGAGCAATAGGCCTGGTAGACATAGGGCTAACTAAATTCACATAGCTGCAGGAGAACAATCCCAAATGGACTGAGTTGTATTACGCAACTCTACAGTCAGGACCCCTGGTGTGACGGCAGTGTGTCCACTCCGTTGGGAGCCTCCCGTATAAAGTGAAAAAGTCTTTCGTGGTGTGTCATAAATGCTGAAGGAAGGAAACGCATGTGGTTCCCATCATGCAGACTGCGAGGGAGCACTCCTGATGCCCCTACCTGCTGGGAGGCGCTGCGTTTAACTGGTACCACATTTACCACAACAAATGTGGAGCATTATTAGTCCTTAATTGACCTACTAAGTTGGACCAAATACTGCTTCCCGTCTTCATCCTGCATCATTTTTGAACCGTAGGCAGTTCTGGAGGCTCGTTCAATGTTCTTCCCATGGATCACATTAACGGGAGATGTTCGTCTCCATGTGATCTTCTCCCTGCCACCCACCAAATGAAGCTCTTGACTATTAATGAGCACAAGCTAGCGTGTCAGCAGAGCAGAAGAAAAGGAATCATTTTACTGTTGATCACGTTTTTGCCTTCAGGGCAAAAAAAGGAAGGAGAAAAAAAGAAGAGAAAAAGATCTCAATCCATCTTTTTTTGGCTGACGTCATGTCCTTGTCTTTCTTTCCCCCCTCTCTGCTATCTCATAGATTGTGTTATGTAAATTTCCACGCCATATCCTCCCAGTTTAAAATGGCTCCTCGGTCAGAACGAGAGAGGGGGAATGAGAGGAGAGATAAAGGGGAATGAAGAGAGGAAGAGAAAGGAATGTAGAAGAGTAATGGAGAGGAAAAGAAAGTCAGAGAGAGAGAAAGAGAGAGAGAGAGAGGAAAACAGAAATGCGTTAATCAGGGCAGGCCCCCCTCTCAGCCATGAAACAGTTTGCCCTGGAGGGCCAAATAAATGGGATTTATTTTTGGCAACCGAATGTGGAACCTTATTTAAGGCGAGACATGCTAAGTGCTTTGTCTCTTATGCACCAGCCCTGGGGGCAATATTTTCCTCTTAATTAAAATGAAGCAAGGTGCAGTTGCAGCGGCTGGCCGTTAGATGCTTTGATGGCTGTATGTGTGGGGGAGGTTTTTTTTTGTGGGGGGTGGGGGTCCGGGTGTTGGTGTTTCACCATCCAATGGCATTTAAAAAAAAAAAAAAGGTGTAGCATTTGGGCACGGTCCCTTCTTCCCTGCTAAGGCTATGTTTCTGCTGATGCAAAGGCTTTGTCTGGAGATTAATGACGGGCATTTGGCTCCCCGAATCCAACACAGAGGTTAAAGAATAACCTCCTCCCAGAAAAGCTGTGGTACACTCCAATTGCTCGGAGAAGCAATTTCTCTCCCTCTCTCTCCCTCCACCATTTTAGAGCACTAACAAATAAATAATAATATCCCAGCTCTACTCCACGAGAGGAAATGTCTGTTTCAGGGGAGGAAATCTGATTTGAAGTGCATCAAAATGACAATGCGAGTTAGAGATAATAAGGTTTGCATGTTTCTAGAGAAGAGTCTCTCCATAACCCTATCATCGCTGATATCAGTATGGCCTTGGGCTTCTCTTGGGCCGTGTGTGTAGATGCCATGCCACTCTGAAGACTGAGGACGATGGTGGAGTTTTCTTAAGGGTGGGGGGTGTGTGGGCATGGTGAGGTTGGATAAGTGAGGTAGCATAATGCAAGATATGCTGCCCCCCAGCAATTTGCTTAATGCATACCATGTATCATGACCTTCATATCAAGGAGAGCTCAGTGTACTTACTGCACCTAACTACTAAACTAAGGGACTAGCTTGCTTGTGACAGGGAAGTCAGTGTACCAACTTTGATCAACTACTAAGCTAAGGTACCAGTTTAGCTACTAACTGTTTAAACCTAAACCATTTCAAACTTACAACACTAATAAAAACAAAGGTTCGTTAATGGTAAAAAACAAAGCCATTACAACTGAATTTGAAATGGTTCCTCTCCATGATAAACACCTTAAAGAACCCTTCTAAATCTTCTTTATTGGGTTCCTATACAGTCAAAGAAACTTTTTGGTACTATATAGAACCCTTTGTCCTTAGGCCTTTCTGATCATGCCTTTGTGTAGTGCCTGAGCATGTAATGATAAATGCAAATAAACCAATCAACAATAAGATGCACCAAAAGCACCAAAAACTTGACTGCCACAAACTGGTCAAAAATGGCACCTCTCGGTTATTTGGTTATGGTATAGAAAGGGGGGAAAGGTTGCACATTTTTGCCCAATCCCATTTCACCCCTTGCCTCTATTACTTAGACCTACCCCACCATTTTGCACATTAATGTCTAGGGGTGGGGTGTCCTGATTCCTGTTGGGATAGAGGGGTAGAGTGACATGTCAAGGCATATGTGGCATNCCCAATCCCATTTCACCCCTTGCCTCTATTACTTAGACCTACTCCACCATTTTGCACATTAATGTCTAGGGGTGGGGTGTCCTGATTCCTGTTGGGATAGAGGGGTAGAGTGACATGTCAAGGCATATGTGGCATATATAAGTGCAGCTTCAGGGGCCAACATGCAACTGCTGCACCCTTTAAAGTGCAACAGGACAATTCAGCTGCTGAATCTTACTGCTTCTCTGATATCATTGCAGATGAACAGGGTTGCCTGCAAAGCACCACCACTTCTAGTACCTATTAATGAAGTAGACCAAGTTTTCTGATGACGTATTGGGTTCTTGAAGGGTTATAACTCTGTTGCCAGGGGACATTTGAAAACAAGGGGTGGAGGTAAAAATAAGAAATGGGATATGGGCTATTGAATTAATAGAATAAATACATTTACAATCAACATCAAATACTTTACCAATGATGTTAATGAGAAACGGTGATTTAAAAACACTGTTTGGTTCTTTTCACTCTCCTGCGCCAGTCAGTGCATACACGTTCAAACAGCTGGGGAAGTAGATGATCGACAGATAAAATGTTGGTGGTGTGGAATTATTTCTGTTCTACCGTTTCTAAGAGGGATACTACAAAGCAATTTCTATTGTCCATTCATGCTGAGAATTAAAAGGGTCTTAATACCCATTAACTGCTCCACTGCAAGTTTGAAACCACTTGAGACTAACTCCATCTGTAGACACCATTTTTATCAAACCACAAAAATCCAAAAAATAAAAAAAAATAAAAAAATTAATGTTAAAGTTAAACTACAAAACTTGCAGTTCGCTGCCCTGGATGACAATATATGGCATATACTGTAATGGTTTTACTTTAAAAGTATTGTTTATTTCACCTAAATAGCTTTTGTTTATTGTCTGCTTTCTTAATTTTTTGGCTGAATGCATTCTGAATTTGGGTTTAGGTTTCAGCCTAGGATTTTACATTTGGTGCATCTCTATAAACAAATGTAAGGTACGTCTGTGGTTTGCATGTATGTTGGCTCAATTTCCAAAACGTGAAGAAACCCAGTATTTCGTCGCTGTCCAAAGAAATACAAGCATCTCCAAAATGGCAGCTTTACAGGAGAGGCCAGAAACCTAACTTAATTTGAATGTAAGTCAATATAACCAGCAATTTTGGGCCATTTCTGTTGGTCCATTTATCATGACATTTTTACACAACGTAAAAGGGAGTTTCTGTGTTCAAATGACATAAAGGTACAATTAGACAAAAATGGAGATACATGTTTTTCCTTGGATAGTGATGATTTGCTATTTTGACCAATCCATCCTCTATTAAATTCAAAATCAAGGTTGCTGCAAATGGCTAGAGGAATCAAACATCTTATCATATAAATGACATTTTTAAATCTATAACCACTACATTTACTGTATTTGAGGTTAATTGCTATTGATCCTAATGTTATTTCTTTCTAGAAAATACACTTCCAGCAGAGATGATTATTTATAACTGTCTTGTCTGTCTCAGACGTTTGCACAGTATTGGGTATCCGTGCATTCAGCACCACATCCACTAAGGAAATGCGTATAAACAGGCCTGTATGCTATTATAAGAGGTATTAAATATTCTGATTAAAAACCCCTGAGAACGAAATGTTCCCAACATGAAAGCTGATCTATATACACGATGACGGTGTAAGCAATGCATCAGACCGCAGGACAAACTATCTGTTCTTTCTCCTAATTTACACTGTCAAGAACAAAACGGTCCACGCAGACAACCCAACAAACACTGACACGTTGCTTTTGCAAAGTTCTAAAGTAGATACTAATACGAATGAAGAAGAAGGCTTGCATATATGTTTTATGTAATATAATATGTAATGCTGTTTTACAAAGAAACCTTTTAAAACCACCACAAGGGAAAGACCCTCGGCGGCTTTCCCTGCTATTTCTGCTCTACGCGTCGTGCCACCACTCACCACTGATTATTTATGGTCCTGTAAGGAATTATGACACATTTGTTTTCCTTTCAGACTATGGCATGCCCAGAGGGTCCGACGTCTGAGAGAGCCTGACCACTGTCTTCACAATAAAACTAAAATAATAAAAAAAACTTGTGGATTATGGTCACATTCTCACTTAATCTTCCCTCTTCTTTCATTCCTTTCTCCGCTACTCATCCCTCCGTGTCCATACTGTTCTTTCTCTCCCTCTGGAGTCAGTGTTAAGGTAATAGGTTGGAGAAAATGCTCCAAAATTTCTTTAACTAAATAACTTATTATCCTGTAAAGATACAATTTCAAAGTAGTCCTAGGTTTTGGTCTGACAGGTCCGAAATTTGGTCTGAAATTATTTAACATGGTTGGTGGGGCATAACCTTTAGCAAATTGGCTGTACATTTACATTTACATTTACACCATTTAGCAGACGCTCTTATCCAGAGCGACTTACAACCGTGCTTAGCGTTCTGTCGGATAATGTTTCCCAGCTAAGTTAGGAGTCTAAAACTCACCCTGAGCTCAGACACCAAACAAGGGCCAGTGCTGCTACCTAGAGAGAATAATACACAGATATATATA
>JAVGWN010001072.1:0-12937 GCA_034552555.1 Semaprochilodus insignis
ATGTAGTGTATTTGTAAGTCCAGTCAGTCAGTCAAACCAAATAAGCAGATACAATATAACTTTTTTTTGTTCTCGTTGCTTTTGATTGTGTACTTTTCTGATTAACTTATAATACAAATTATTAATAAAGGATGTTAATTTTTTTATAAATAAATGTTGTTTTTAAATGGCAATGTGTTTACATGGTGTGTGCGGATAAAGCACATGAACACAATCATACCCATCATAACAATCCAGTGGGAATACAGTAGTAAGTGCTGTCTTAAAACTGAGTCAAGCTGATTAATCAAGCACGTTCAGGGGTGATTCTGTTTTGCAGCCACACCACTGTACACACATCGGCCCTTTGTAGATAATATTTGTGACCCCTACTCTGTCCTTCATCAGGGGTCAGTTTCTGACTGGATATATTCGGGTGGAATATATCACTCTCAACTTACATGTTTATTAATCCCAGAAAACCTGCTGTACCTGATACAATCACACCAAACCACACACACTACGACCATGTCAGTCTCCCTACTGTGCTGAGAATGGTCCACCTATATAGTACCCTGGTCAACAGTGATCTTGTTGTCAAAAACTGACCAGTGATGAACGGGGTGGACAGATACTGATAGTGTACATGATAACAAATAGGCTACAGTGTGATATTGTACATTTATATAGTAAATTCTGCTTAATGAGGCTAGGCCATTGATTACACTAACTGTACATACACACTTTTGTGGAAATATAATGTTCACATGTGTAAGAACTGCCAGAGCCAGTAAATAAAGTAAAACTGAACTGCAGCAGTAAGAAAAGCTTCTTTACAACTACTTGCTTTTGAGGGTGTCAGTTCATGAGGTTGCAGGATGCAGGCCTTTACAGGAATACATGAACCAGCCCACCACTGTCATGTAACCACACAAACATTGCTATCTCAGCATTTCTTGAGGTTTTCGTCAGACGTCACCCTCTGTGTACAGTCTGATAATCTTTCACCACAGAGCAAGGAAGTGTTTTCTGTGTCGCTCTAAAAACGACTGACGTATCTTTAAAACAACAGAATCAACTGAAGAGACATCACGCTAAATATGGACACATGAGACTCAGGTAAGAATCTCAGCTATGTTCATTTCTTTCCTGTTATAAGTGGAATAATAGGGCATGACTAGTAAAACTGTTTCTAGGTATTTGGAGCCAATAATATTAATGTAGTCTATTAATGTGACATATTGGGATCATTTTGGATTTATTCATTAAAACCTACACAAAAATTTATTTAAATTATAAACTATGTATTTCTTTCAGATCATACTGATGTTATGCCCAAATAAAGTTTCTGCTTTCGTTTATATTAATTTTCTCAGTTTGCATTTCTAAGTTCAATTCTATCATCTCATCACTTAGTTTCTGCTGTAATAGTGTCTCTGCTCTTTGTATCTTCAGGTATATCAGGAGATGGCTATTGCACAAAGAACTTGGATTCAGGATAAAATGGAATTATGTTGAAATAATGAGGGATCCCTCCAGGAGCCCCAGGCTGAACATTCAGCAAGCCTCGCTAACTGGACATAAAGATACTGCAACACGGAAGTTAAACTCATGGCCCGGATTCTTATTTAAATGGACTGGGGGTCAATATCTGACCTGCCTTCAGCACCCTGGGCACCTCTCACTTGAGGAAAAGCGAGTAGATTAAATGAAGCTAATATCTGCTTTTTAATTGTGGTAAATTTCACTGTTTGTTTCACTGCCGTTCAATGGGAGATATTAGCACAATATTTTCTAGTTACAAAACCATAATTATTGATTATATCACCACCTTTAATACTAATACACCCAGTCCCCTGCAGCTTTAACCTATTTTCTGTTCTGCCTCTCGTTTATATGCTTCTTTTTGACTGTTTTAATGAAAATCATAAAACCCAGAACTGCTTTACCTGTTGTTTTAATAGCTGTTACTGCAGACATGCCTCTGGATACCATAATTCACTTACCTGCCAGGACATTTAACCTGTATGGAATATACTGAAAAGGCCCCATTATAACAGAATAAAACATTGTGTGGACATATTATGTAATATTATGTGATACATTTTGACTAATCCAGTTTCTTAGCTGTAGACCAGGATCAGAGAACTTTCTCTACTTGTAACAGTTCCAGGTTAGAGATAGCTGCCAGGTTTGTCACGTTAGCTTGATTGTTTTACTGCAGTGAGTCATATTGAAGAGTTAGAGTTCCAGGGAACATTGCCGTTTATTTTCCAAACCATTATTGCCATTTACACATTACATTACATTGTTCTATCGATCAGGCCTAGTTCACAAGCGGTTTTACACTTCCTTTACACTGACGAACCAAAACTGATGAGATAGCAGTATGTAAACGGATAATGAAGTGGGAACGCCCACACCTGTATAAGTCGTGAGGTGTTATCCTGTGAGTGAGGTTGAACACTGGCTAGTGTGCTCATGGCAAGGTGACGTGAATCACCAGAGGTTGAAAGAGGCATGATAGTGAAATGCCTCTGATGTGTTTAGGCAGACCAGCGGACCCACCAGCAAATTTTAAATATTGTCTTTCTCTTGCTTCAACATTTTCTTTTGGCAATTATGAGACAGTCTCTAAGTCTGAGTTGAATCTTGATCTTTGTTAAATAAAAGAAGACAGTAAAAGAGCAGTTCAGTAAATGTGGTTGTAGTACATTGTTATCTGTGAATTGGGGACGAAACTGTAATTAACCTGAAGAGAGAATGGAATTTTGAGACTGTGGAGTTTGTTGCTGCTTAGGCTGAAGTCTAACTCTACAAAAGCTGAACATGAAATGTTTTCTCAGGACATGAAGCCACTCTGTCTTATGTTTGAAACCAGATGCTTTGGTCTGAAGATTTCTTAACATGCGGCTTTTTGTACTGACATTATCTCCACCTTCAGCATAGACACACGGTGCCTTGCCCACTCGTATAACAGCGACAGGTTTACCTAGTGCATCTCAACAGTTCCTGCAATTTTGCAAAACGCACAACTTCAACAGAAGCAGCAGCACAAGATACTGATACTTTTATTATTTTATTCTTTAGTGGATGAAACAAGACTTCACTTCAGGAGAACTCACACCCAGCATACTCCTCTGCCCATCAATGGTGCTGCTGTGGAGAGGGTGCGCAGCACCAAGTTCCTGGGTGTGCACGTCACCTTCTATAGAGGGGCCATCAAGAGTATCCTGACCAGCTGTATCACTGTGTAGTATGGGGCCTGCACAGCATCCTGCCGGAGGACCCTACAGCGCACCGTGAGAGCAGCTGAGAAGATCATCGGCACCTCTGTCCCCTCCCTTCAGGACTTATACAGCACACACCTCACGTGTAAAGCCCTTCGCTTGGCAGAAGTTCCTACCCACCCACTACACAGCTTTTTCAATTTGTTGCCATCGGGGAGGAGACTGCGGAGTCTCAGGGCTAGTACCAGCAAACTCAGCACCCTGACCCTTTATTAACACATTATTAACACAGCTTCAGTGTTGATATAATCATGCAACCAAAAGACATGCAATACAAGGTTAGCAATTACTTCTCTCACATTTTAAATTTAATTGTTAATTTGTATTACAACATCTTAAATGAGAAATATTGCATATACAAATTAGATTTCTATTGCCAATTTTAACAGTGTAGACTCAAATTTAAAAATGTGCATTCAGGGTGCTACACTCCTGTCTTTTGCTTAGATCCCCAGCATCCCTGAATTCACTTTAACCGAGACTGTGCTAGATTTTAGCAGCAGCAGTAGCGGAGGCTTAAAGGTCAAATATGATTGGCTTACAACTTACAAGCTCTGATATGATTGGTGGAGCTGTGGTCTCTACTTTTCACGTTGTGTCAGTGGCAGCGCTGCAACAGAGCAGTAGGTTGCCTCCTGCTATCACAGTGTATTGTAAATGAGAATAAACTATAGATATACACAGTTAATTAGCATTACAGCTTTTAGACCATTACAGTGCACAACAAAGAGCAGAGCAGATCAACGCAGTGCTGGATTAGAGTTGCAACAGTCTCCCAACCCCCTCCCTCAACCCCCTCTCATGGCCTTGTGCCCAACCCATTTGTTGTACCATGAATTTGGAGACACAATGGCGCCATCAAATTATGAACAATGTGTAAGTCAATAATAAACTAATGATGTACATTTACTTGGAGGGGGCTAAGGCATCCTGATACTAAGACCCTCCTACCGTTTTCTTCTTAATCTTTCTTTTTCTCCCAACTACTCTTAACGTGTAACCGTAAGGCTGTAACTGTTTTATGTCCTGCTTGCTCCGTATGTGCCATACTTCTATAACTTCTCACACTGTGAAACATAGTTTGTCATAGTTTATCATGAAACAGTGAATCATAAACAATGCACTACAAAATGAACAGGACAGATAAAAGTTACATTTACATCAATTAAACCTTCAAAACCACTTCAGATCAGCTTCTGTCCTGTTCAGTTATTACAGAGCAGGTTTAAAGTAGCTCTGATCTTCTACAGGCACTTGCTACATGGACTCCCTGCACTACAGTGCATAGAATATGAAGCTCCTCTCCTTTATCACCATTGTATTTTATTATTTAACACTTTATTATTTATTTCTTTGGTATTTGTTTTCACATACTGATAAAGGAGACAGAATAGCAGACAAGGTCTTCAGCCTTGTTTAGGCCTACGCTAACATAAGCTGGTCAAATGGCAGAAGCATACGTCCATATAAGGTGACAGTGTAGGTGGGGCTTAACTGAAGAGGTGGAGACTGTGACGGGCTCATCCTTTCCTATAGAGTGAAAGACAGGAAGCAGCTCAGAGCACACTGAGACGTGCTGGAGTAAACTTCAGCGCATCAACATAACCCATTCACACATTAATCATTTCAACATATAATCATATAATAGATATCATTTAATATAAAAACTCAGTGAATACGTTTTGTTTATAAACATGTTTTATTTTTAAAACAGCAATATAATTAATTATAAAATTATTAAAATAGTGTTACAATGTAAAGGTTTAATTCACAATGAATTCTAACTAATTCTATGATTATTAACAATGTTAATAATTCTGTACATTTATTCAGAGTGGCAGTTTAAACAAATCCGTCCTCTGTGTAGTTCATGCATGTAAGCATGGCAGGACGCATGTAACAGTTGCACTTCAAAGAGAAAGGCCTGTGGGCAAAGGTGTGCTTGCATAGCGGCGTGTTTGCAGGAGGGAGCATCATGATTTGAGTGTTTCCACTCACAAGACTGACCAGCACGGCTCTGCTCTCAGACACTTTGATGCATCAAAACCACATAATGCACTTTGTCTCTCGTTTAGAAACCAAAGTTAAAAACATCCTGACTTGTTTATAGCAACTGAACTAAGAACTACTGAAGGGACAAACACTGGAGCACGTTTAATGAATGTTTATTTTCAGCATCCAGCACATACATACTCCACACTTCACTGGTCCCTGTTCAGCTACAGTTTCACCTGTTTCTAAATGTGCTGTGGCATTTACCCACTATTTACTAATCTTAGGGTTTAGAGTTTAATGTTTAGGGTTTAAGGTTAAGAGTTTAAGGTTAGGGTTTGGGGTTTAGTGTTTAAGGGGAATTCCACCAGCTTTTTTTTTTTGCATTAGATCGGCAATGTCTGGCTAGCAATTGCCCATGCCAACTGGCGTGACTCTGGCAGAAATCACATCCACATTCACATTCTATATATATACACATAAACTTTGTACATGTACAATTAAAAGCTGTATCTTTGACCTTGCAGTCTAGCCCAGTTTCTTCAGTGGTCAGTTTCTTACTATTACATTAGTACTGAATATTTTTGGTCAGTGGATCACTGTCATTCTTAAAGTGACACTGACATGTAGAAACCCAACAGCCACACTCCACACACACTACCATGTCACTGTCACTGCTGTGTTGAGTATGGTCCACCAGCCAAATAATGTCTGGTCAACAGTGGTACTGTGCTCAGAAACTGACCAATGGTTAAAGAGATTGGGGTGACTGAGAAACTGTACATTAAAACAAATACAAATTGCACCTAAAGACGTGTTTACAGTAAATGTTTACTTTATGGGTATTTATATTTGAAAAAGAAGAAGGACAGGTATGGGGGGAGCAGGGGAGGTCAGGTAAACACACAAAGGGTGTGAGCTAGAATGGAAAGTCAGTTAGCTGGCACTCTGTGGCTTTCACCCTTCTGTTCTCTGATGTTCATCAACCTCTCTTGGTTCACCAGAACAAAGTGTTTATCACATGTTTGTACTTTTAGCAACTCTGATCTGTGTGTCACAGGTCCACTGAAGAGCTGGACTTCATTTGTTTATAATACTTCATAAATTAATATTAACTTGGTGCAAATTATGCAAAGAATTCTAACAACTGTACAGCCATATGCAAATTTTGAACCCCCCGGTCAAGTTACATGCTTTGTTGATTCTTCACAGGGAATAAAGTTAAATATGGGATTGTTCTGCACATGTTAGTGCCCAGTTTCTATTCATGTTCTATTTATTTTTGTTATTTTCACTTAGAAATGCATACAGTGGTAAGTGTATCTGGGTAAGCAGAGCATTTGTGGTCTATTACATAACATTCAAGCAGCCGTACCCCTTCACTGATCAACCCCACTGAGTCATAAGCTCTCAGAGCTAAGAGTTAGAAGAACAGTCCCTAACTTTGGTCCTGCTGTAGCTCTGAGCTGTTTGGTGTCACTTCTGCTATAACCAGTAATTTCCCACCACAGAGCCACAGAACCGCTACTTGAGACCTGCATTTGAAACCTGCACTTTAAGGTCTCCTTTATGAGTACGCCTCTTGTGGCATATTTCAGAATTGCAGCCACAATTTCAGCTTTATGTTTATGTTAATATTCTTATAAAATAAACCCATAGCAATACAAGAAGCTATACTTACATAATTCTGTATATTACTTCTATAATAATCTTTAATCTTTTATTGTTTATGTAATATTTATATGTCTAATATCATGTAGTACTAAAAGTTTACTGTAAGATTATTATAGAAATCCTGTAGAAATACTAGTAATATCACTATAGACAGGATATGTTTCATAAGAGTGTATTCATGCATGAATGTTTCCATGTTTGTTTTACTGGAGCATTTACCCTTTGAAAGTACAATGACAGAGAGTTTGAAATGGTGCAGTGGAGTTTAGCCTCCTCCATTCAGACTCTTCTTTTAGCAGCATAAAAACTAAAACTTTATAATGATTTAAAATGAACAAAACTGTGGTTTTAGACAAAACCCACAAAACAGGAATTATTCGTTTAACCACCAAATCACCAAACACTGTTCCATTTGTCCTGCTTTGTTCCTGAAATCCTGCTGGGTCTGTGAGCTCTGTGGTCTTTGGCTTTACAACAGACTTCAGCACCACGGACAGGGTCACCAACTACACACTGTAATTCTCTACAGGTGTCACACCAACACAGTCTCATCGCTGTTGCAGCAGAACCTCATATCTCACAAGAAGAAACTGTAAAAGAGAGGGAAATTAAATAAAACAGTAAAGGGGATGTGATAGTGATATGACTGTGATGATGAATAAGAATAATGGAATACAGTTTGTGCATAATGCAACCTCGTACAACTGCTATATGAAGGCTAACAAGGCTGACTGATCATTTGCTTTTTCCCTCTATTTCGTCTCCCCTGACCTTTTGCTCTACTGCATGTAGTCTGCAAAACAGTCCACCAACCAAAACTATCCAGCCAGCAGCATCCTGTGGGCAGTGTCCTGTGACCACTGATGAAGGACTAGAGGACAACCAACACAAACAGTACAGCAGCAGATGAGCTACAGTCTCTGACTTTACATCTACAAGGTGGACCAGCAAGGTAGGAGTGTTTAATAGAGTGGACAGTGAGTGGACACAGTGTTTAAACACTCCAGCAGCACTGCTGTGTCTGATCCACTCACACCAGCACAACACACACTAACACATCACCACCACGTCAGTGTCACTGCAGTGCTGAGAATGATCCACCACCACATAATACCTGCTCTGTGGTGGTCCTGTGGGGGTCCTGACCGTTGAAGAACAGGGTGAGGGTGGGATAACAAAGCATACAGATGAACAGATGGACTACAGCCTGTAATTGTAGAACTACAAAGTGCTCCTATATGGTAAGTGGAGCTGAAAACGAGCAATGAGTGTAGAAACAGGGAGGTGTACCTAATGAAGTGTCTGAGGGGTATATATAGAGGCAGCAGTGGGGGGAGGTGTTGTACAGACAAGAAGGATATTAAACATACCAGACAACTACACCAGATACAATAACAAGACCATATAAACATGAATAAGACGTTTGTGAAGAGCAGCTCATATCGTGTAGCTATAAGGCGGCACCATGTTACTCTTCTGTATGATGGGAAACCTGTAGTTTATGCTTTTTTAAAGAACACAGGAGCCTTTTAGACTGAATAGAGACTGAACATCTACAGTGGATCCTCAAAATAAAGTATTACTGAAATTCATGTTGAGCACAAACAGGAACTGATCGTTAACATGTTTGATTCTTCTTCTTCTTCTGGTGTTTTAGGAGTTAAGTGGTCTTAAGTTAAGTTTGTTGTGCATGTTTTGTATACGTTTTTTCCATGTAGTGAAGAAGATCAGATTAGACCTTAGGCCTCGTTCAGGCCCACCTAACAGCAGACCACCAACTGCTGGTCAAATGGCAGCAGCATGCATCTATATAAGAGGTGGAGACTGTGATTTCATTATTTCTTGTAGAGTGAAGGACAGGAAGAAGCAGCTCAGAGCACACTGAGACGTGCTGGAGTAAACTTCAGTGCATCAACACAACACATTAACACATTCATGATTCCAGCTGTTTTACATCACTGAGAAACCTTTCAACCAGTCATAAGCACATAACATTCAAATGTATTATTTATTACTATTATTATTATTATGTTAAATAATTTATAATGAATGTTTTTGTATTAAAATAAGTATAATAAAGTAACTAACATGATTATAATAAAATGCTTCCGTTATTGATATTCATCATTATTATAAGCGTTATCCTATATTGTAGTTTACTGTGATTAGTGCAGCACAGGCCACATTTAGCATTAAAGCATTTGCAAAAAGCCAAAACCCAAAGAGAGAGAGAGAGTGTGTGTGTGTGTGTGTGTGTGTGGGTGTGTGTGAGAGAGAGATAGAGAGTGCATGTCATGGTTTGACTGTGTGTTCATTGTGTTCAAAACAGCAAAACCACAGCAGCGCTCTTCTCACCAACGACACGTCACCTGTTTTTCCATTAGCAGAGCCAAAAATACCCCACCTTGTTTACTGACTGATCACAGTAGTTAAGGATTAAAAGCAGAAATTCACCTTTTAAATCATTCAGTCTAACAAGTTGCTCAGTAAGTGTGGTTTGGTGATAAAGGGCCCAAAACCTACATTTATCCTGTATTTATTATTTCAGTTGAGCATTTTCCAGCCTCTCTTTACCCCCTAAAATTAAACAGGCTGTTTTGGTACTATGCCTTTAAGACTGATTAATATGTAAATGAACACTTCTGATTTGCTGTGCTGAATTGTGCCTCATTCAATAAGCTGTCCGAGCGAGAGGAAAAGAGGATTTGTTAAGTTTAACTTTAGATACTATGGGCATCTGTGATCTTGTGGAGATTCAGCTTAGATGTAATGGGTAATTGAAACTGCTCTGCTTCTTTTACTTCCACGGAGTATAGTACCAGCAGTTCATCTCTCCAGCAAATATGTATTAAGTGCTTCATCTCACAGTGTTTTCGAACAGCCTGGTGTTCAGAAATAATGTCATTCACAAAAACAAACCTACAAAAGAGTGAACAGTCAATAGGTCAATGGATGGCAAAGCACAGATCATCCCCCACCATGTACAAGCAGCTCATCCCAGCTATCCCCTCTGCTGGTGAGAGCTGGAAGAACAAGTGAATAAGAAAGAGAAAAAAAAACTTTTTAACCCTTTCATGGAGGTATATGTGCATTTTAATCAACTCATTTACTTGACCATGATGTTTAATGTGATGCTGCATTCATTTTGATAGGTAAAGAACATGATCCAGAACATGAGCTGGTACTGTATAAAAAGCTCTTAGGGGTCTGAATTCAGTTCTGAACATGTTCACACACTCTCACATACTCAAAAAGCATTTCTACTTGTTAATGTCTCAAGGCTTGCTGTAAATTGCTCCCGCCATGGTAGATCATCTTTTTGAGATATGCTTTTAGAAGAACTCTATGGAATCTTTGCATTATGCCTGCGTGAAGACTCCAAAAGTCACTGGCATAGGAACCGGGTGGGATTTGAAAACAGGTGCATTTGTCCCACCCAAACTTTACTATGACTGCAAAAAACTGTGACTTTACTTTGAAAGCACGACACACTGGATCTTCTTTTAGCCTTTATTAAGGCTTGTACTGAGGTGCCTGTTCAATCACCAGCCTCACTGGCCTCAGCTTTTGCCCCGTTGGAGCATTTGAAGTATTTATCAGCTTTGGGGTCAGTAACGAGAGCACAACACATAACAACGGTTAATTACAGCTATGAAAACAGCTTGTAACATCTTGTTATTGTCACACACTGGGAGGGTTTGTGTAGCTAGCGTTAACATTAACTGTGCTTGAGGTATCAGAAAGCATTCTGAAACATCAGGTAACATTAATTTCTGTCTGCATTCCGAACTGCACACTACTGCACTACATAATATAAGTACTATATAAGTGCTTTCAGTAGGGCAGTATGTAAAGTTCCAGAGTGTGCTGTTTGGGATGCAGCCTCACTGTCTAACGTTAACATTAGTCTTTTCTTGGTCTTGTAAAGCTCAAACTTATTTCATCTCATTTCAGCATAGTGCCAACCCAACCCAGTGCCAAGGACAACCCACCACCGTCCTCCACATCACATGCTGGAATGCTACTCTGTAGTGATGAATAAGCGGATTTTCATGCTTAGGTTTAAAATGGGCTTCCTTAAAGTTCAGGAGCTTTACCTTAGACTTGCATCACTGCAGCCATATTAGATTTTAGGAGTAGGAAGACAGCAGTAATATAGAGACAGGAGGAGAGGAGGATACAGGGTCTGAGGTGAGGTAACATGTTTCTGATGTAAACATAGAGATGTCAGTGTATGAGCATTTGTGCATCTGCAAATCAGTGGTTTAAAATCTCCAAGGTTTGGTATATGACAAAACCTTAAACATGCATTAAAAGGTTAAGTTCTGTACCGATACTGTACAGTACTTTAAGAGTAACTGTTTCTGGTGCTTCTAAAGGCAGGAGTGTTGTAAACACACTTATGTCATGCAAGAACATCATGTAGCTGAGACAGACATGCAAAGAGGGAGAGAGAGGAGCAGACCACCAGGTCAGAGAGGCTGAGAAGAATTAGCCTGTATGGGCCTTTGTGAGCTTGACGCACATCAGAGCAGAGATTACACAGACATTTTGGGTATTGCTTGCCTGAAGAATACAGTAAAATGCATAAAATGCAATTTCAGTCTTCTTTGAATGTTGATAAATGTTTTTGTGATTAATTTTTTATTAGTTTTAACATATAAATCAGAATGTAGTTCATATTCCTCTGTAGTACATACACACATGAACAGGTACAGTTAAAACTACAATCACACAAACACAAATATAGCGACTATCAGACCAGCTGAGAATTAAATATATGGCGTAGAGTTTAAAGGTGTTTGTCTAAAAGGCTGATGAAATCTGTTGAAAAAACTTTGTTTAACATGCAGTAATCTGTTCAAGAGAGGCAATATCATAATAAATTAATATCCACTGCTGTGATAGTCCTATATTTGGATAGGTCTTTTCTCTTTTTCCCCTACAAATTGAGCCATTTAGATATATTATGTCGTAACTGTGAGGAACTCTTTATTCTCTATGATATTTGGTTGGAATGTTAGTAGGACAGTTCTGTAGCTGAAGCTCCAGATCAGACGCACCGATTTTCACAGCCATTATATTCAAATACGTTTGGGGTTTTTGTGCCATGTCTGCCTACTTTTGGACATTCGAAGATCCCTTATAGGAAGAGGAACATCAGCCTGACCCAGCTGGAAAGTCTAACATCAGCAGAGATGGTAAATAATCTTGGATTCTCTTTCTCATTTTAAATTAGACAGAAGTATTAGCATCTTTCTTTTTTTATTTACTTGTGTCACATGCCGCCCTCTCTGGTGCCTGTGTGTTACTGCACAGCTTTTCCCTGGCTCCACCCACTCTCACACCTGCAGCTGATCTAGGACTCATTAGGACTAGCATTTATACTTTATGGTTTGCTCAGCCTGGTTGCCAAGTCTTTGTGTTCCCACTAGAGTTCTAAGCCGTGTTTTCCGCTGTTCTTGATTCGTGTATCATGTAGTGTTCGTTTTGGTTTCCATGGTTTTGACCCTTGCTTTGGTTTTTGGATTTTGTCTTTATGGATATGTCTCTGATGATGCCTGCCTGTGTTTTGACCCCTGCCTCTTCTGATAGTGATTCCTGGACAACCCCTAATAAAACTGCTTTGCACTTGCAACCTGCCTCAACCTCCATGTTACAACTTGAATGTTTTTAATTTCATGTTAGTGTTACAGCTGTTATTTAATATAAATCTGCTTGTTAAGACGCAATGTATCGACTTTCATATCCAGATCTGCACCTCTGCTGTACTGGTTCAGGCTTTCGTTGTTTGAATAGATCATGAAACTACTCCATTATCACTCTAGTGCTTTCCTTGTGATGAGAAAGAGAAGTGGAGATGGCTGCAGTTGATAAGGAAAGATACAGAGCTGAAATGAATTAAGAATAACAAAGTTTGGTGCCAGTGTGCTCTAATTTTAGCTAGCTAAAGAACCTAGTTAACGTTAGCAGCTACTAGAAAAAGCCAAAATGGAAGTTTC
>JAVGWN010001073.1:0-12932 GCA_034552555.1 Semaprochilodus insignis
ACAAACACCCTTCTATGAACACCCTGCTACAAACACCCTTCTATGAATACCCTGCAACAAACACCCTTCTACAAATACCCTGCTACAAACACCCTGCTACAAACATCCTTCTACAAACACCCTTCTATGAATACCCTGCTACAAACACCCTTCTACAAACACCCTGCTACAAACACCCTTCTACAAACACCCTTCTATGAATACCCTGCTACAAACACCCTTCTACAAACACCCTTCTATGAATACCCTGCTTACGAACACCCTGCTACAAACACTGTTCTATGAATACCCTGCTACAAACACCCCTCTATGAATACCCTGCTACGAACACCCTGCTACAAACACCCTGCTACAAACACCCTTCTATGAATACCCTGCTACGAACACCCTGCTACAAACAGCCTTCTATGAATACTCTGCTACAAACACCCTGCTACAAACACCCTGCTACGAACACCCTGCTATGAATACCCTGCTATGAATACCCTGCTACAAACACCCTTCTACAAACACCCTTCTATGAATACCCTGCTTACGAACACCCTGCTATGAACACCCTGCTACAAACACCCTGCTATGAACACCCTTCTATGAATACCCTGCTTACGAACACCCTGCTACAAACACCCTTCTATGAATACCCTGCTACAGACACCCTGCTACAAACACCCTTCTATGAATACCCTGCTACAAACACCCTGCTACAAACACCCTTCTATGAATACTCTGCTACAAACACCCTTCTATGAATACCCTGCTACAAACACCCTTCTATGAACACCCTGCTACACTCAGGTATGGTGTTGTGGACGCTGGTATACTAGCGGGGTGACCAGTTCAAGCAGCACCAGACCAGTATAAATGCTCTGCGCTGGTTTGTTGTGTTAGCTGCTAATGCTACAGTGCTAAAAGCTACAGACAGAATAGTCTTGGTTTTAACTGACAGCAGGGACTATGTAAACACTACAGTTAGCTGCACACGCTAACGAACAGGCCTACCCGACCGGATCCGCACAGCACTGTAGTTTACACAGCACACTGCACAGTTTACACAGACGGCCGTTTACCGCGTCTGTATGTTCCTATGGTAATGATAATAAAGCAGAGAGCTCATTCACAGACGGCTGGTTTTATCAGAGATGCTAAATGCTAATGGCTAATTTTGCTCATACCTCAGCAGGCTGCTCTGTTGTTGTGTCTTCAGCTCTGAGAGGAGAAGCTTCTCCGCCGCGTGTCCTTCATGTTGCTGAGTTGTTGTTATGGGTTATTACTGTGAAGTGACTCAGACTGTGGAGCTCGGAATAAACAGATGCTGGTTAGTCTGCTGTTGTGTCTGTGTGCGTCTCTCTGCTCCGCTTTCCGGCCTCGTTCCAGCCGGACTGAAGGACAAACTGCGGCGCCCAGGCAGAAATACAGCTGGTACTGTTCTCAGGTTCTGCACTCAGAGGGACTGAACATGGGCCGGAAGTGCTTCAGTGTTTACAGCCGAATCCCGGAGATATCAGAGGGCTAGTTTGGATTATATGGATTAACAGGGATTTACCTTATCCAGTTTATATTTACCACATGTGGACACACATGCTAACTTATCTGGCATTTGCTAATATGGGACACATATATCAGCACATATATGAATATATACACAGACACACACATACACGATATTGCCAAAAGTATTCACTCCCCCATCCAAATCATTGAATCCAGGTGTTCCAGTCACTTCCATGTCCACAGGTGTATAAACCCAAACACCTAGTCATGCAGGCTGCTCCTACAGACATTAGTGAGAGAATGGGTCGCTCTCAGGAGCTCAGTGAACTCCAGCGTGGTACCGTGATAGGATCCCACCTGTACTACAAGTCCAGTCGTGAAATTCCCTCACTACTAAATATTCCACAGTCGACTGTCAGTGGGATTATAACACAGTGGGAGCGAGTGGGAACGACAGCAACTCAGCCACGAAGTGGTAGACCACGTACAATGACAGAGCGGGGTCAGCGGATGCTGAGGGTCATAGTGCACAGAGGTCACCAACTTTCTGCAGAGTCCATCACTACAGACCTCCAAACTTCATGTGTCCTTCAGATCAGCTCAAGAACCGTGTGTAGAGAGCTTCATGAAATGGGTTTCAATGGCTGAGCAGCTGCATCCAAGCTTCACGCTTGGTGGTTTTGGTGAGTTTGAACTGGACTGGTCTCAACCCGATAGAACACCTTTGGGATGAATTAGAGCGGAGACTGAGAGCCAGGCCTTCTCGTCCAACATCAGTGTCTGACCTCACAAATGCGCTTTTGGAAGAATGGTCAGAAATTCCCATCAACACATTCCTAAACCTTGTGGTCATTCCCAGAAGAGTTGGAGCTGTTCTAGCTGTAAAGGGTGGAACATCGTATTACACCCTATGGATTAAGAATGGGATGTAGCTCAAGTTCATATGCGTGAAGACAGACGAGCGAATAGTTTTGGCAGCGTAGGGTATTTATATATTCCAGGAGAAGGAAAAACATTTTTAATTTTAATGTAAGTCAGTGGAACCGGAATGATTTGGGATCATTTCTTTTATAGACCAGTCATCATAAAATGTCCACACACATCAGAACATCTGGAATTTTCATGTGATGTGGAGGTTTTGTAATGTTATATAATGTTAGGGTTTTATGCAGGTGCCCATGTAATCTGTGACATAATTTAATCACTAAATAATAATAAATATAATAAATGGATTTTAAAAACACATCTAACATAACACACATACCTTCTCCACCTTAAATACACAGTACACAGCTCCTCCTGCCTTTCTCCACCTTAAATACACAGTACACAGCTCCTCCTACCTTTCTCCACCTTACATACACAGTACAGAGCTCCTCCTGCCTTTCTCCACCTTAAATACACAGTACAGAGCTCCTCCTGCCTTTCCCCACCTTAAATACACAGTACAGAGCTCCACCTGCCTTTCTCCACCTTAAATAAAGGTTCTACACTGATAAAGCTCCTCAGATCATGTTCACCAGTAAGGCTCTCACCATGCTAATGGTGACCACGTACCGCTACGAGGTGCTGAATGACAAAATAACAGAAACACTCTAAAAATCAAGCTGATGTAGCTAACATGATGGAACTGCACACGCAGGAATTAGCATCATGCTAAAGGGGTGTGGGAGCGGAGCTGGGGCTCGTTAAAGCGGGTTAGTGAAATCCTGTTTTCACCAAGAGAATCAGAACCGTATCCGCTTTCATTCAGTATTAGCAACATTAGCTTTAGCATTCCGTACTGATAGTGAATGAAAAGGAGCAGTGCTCCGACTAGCCTTCGGCGCCAACACACCGGCTGCTGTCTTGCTTAGCAACGTCAGCGCTGAGCTATTCCTCCTCCCCAGATTAAAAACAAGACCCACGTGAGGCCTCCATCTGAAAGCGTGTTCCAACACAACAGGACGTTCCCCATGTTCCGAAGGCGTACATGTAATAATGACCACACATTGTGGAGCGCAGCAGAAAAGCCTCCATTAATTTAGCGCCCGAGAACCGCGGGAGATTAGCTTAGCTCCATTATTCGGAGCCATGCTGAGAAGAGGGGTAGGTGCATTACGGAGTTCAGGTCAACACAGCTGAGGCGCTAATGCACGGCGAGCTGAGGAGAGCTATAGGGCTCATCCCGCGCTCCGCTAAGTGGTTCTACAGGCGGCTGGAAGCAGCTGACGAAGAAAGCAGATCAGCTAATTAGCCGGCCCGGGCGTACTTAGCAACACCGCGTGGAGCTGATTGAATCGGAGGAAGCCTCTCACGCTCTCCGCTTCCCAGGACATTGCAGGTAATTGCCCATAAGCCTCGGCTCCTCTGTACTGGATCTTCAGGCCAATTACGCATATCAAGCCGCCCACTCCGGCCTTTTCATTGCCTCTACGTGCTCGTTGACCTTTTCCTCTGTCCAAATGGGCCGTGCTGAAGGAGCAGCCGTGTTTGCTCAGGATCCGGCTGTTGGCGGAAAGAGGAGCCACAGAGCGGAGCCGGATATCTCTGGAGACTGTGAAGAGAAATCCACATCATTTCAACAAGATTAGCTGTTAAAATATAGGCTCGGGGTGGCCACAATAACGGAAACACATAGACTTCTAACACTGATGTAACTAAATCACAATCACAAGGGCTCTTCCTCACCTGCTGATCATCTCACAGACTAACAGCGGTAACATTACGGTGGATCCTGCAGCACCAATAACACCAAATTATCTAGAACAGTACAACTCCGTTAATATATAACCTCCGCTGTGAGTATTAGCCAGTGGTAAACACCAATAATTATCTAGAACATTACATCTCTGTTAATATATTAACTCAGCTGTTAGCACTAGCTATTCTGGAAACTATCTAGAACATTACATCTCTAATGTTCTCAGCTGTTAGTGTTAGCTAGTGCTAAACACTAAGAACCTTCTGGAACAAGAAAATCCCAGAAAGTTGCCAAGAACACTACACTTCCGTTAATAGAGTACCTCAGATGTTGGTGTTAGGTCCATCTTGCAGGAAAGGTTCTGTTCCCAGTGCTGCACTGTACTGATCCAGAATGGGAAAAACACTCACACAAGGAACTTTCTCATTCCACCTTAATAGTTCAGCAGAATGTAACTGGTAATGGTGGAGGAGGGACTGTAGTGTGTATGGAGGAGGACGGACTGTAGTGCGTATGGTGGAGGAGGAGGGACTGTAGAGTGTATGGTGGAGGAGGAGGGACTGTAGCGTGTATGGTGGAGGAGGAGGTACTGTAGTGTGTATGGAGGAGGACGGACTGTAGAGCGTATGGTGGAGGAGGAGGGACTGTAGTGTATATGGAGGAGGACGGACTGTAGTGTGTATGGAGGTGGAGGGACTGTAGCGTGTATGGTGGAGGAGGAGGGACTGTAGAGTGTATGGTGGAGGAGGAGGGACTGTAGCGTGTATGGTGGAGGGACTGAAGTGTGTATGATGGAGGAGGACAGACTGCAGTGCGTATGGTGGAGGAGGGACTGTAGCGTGTATGGTGGAGGAGGAGGGACTGTAGCGTGTATGGTGGAGGAGGAGGGATTGTAGCGTGTATGGTGGAGGGACTGAAGTGTGTATGATGGAGGAGGACAGACTGCAGTGCGTATGGAGGAGGAGGGACTGTAGTGTGTATGGTGGAGGAGGGGGGACTGTAGTGTGTATGGTGGAGGAGGGACTGTAGAGCGTATGGTGGAGGAAGAGGGACTGTAGAGCGTATGGTGGAGGAGGGGGGACTGTAGTGTGTATGGTGGAGGAGGGACTGTAGAGCGTATGGTGGAGGAGGAGGAGGGACTGTAGAGTGTATGGTGGAGGAGGAGGGACTGTAGAGCGTATGGTGGAGGAAGAGGGACTGTAGAGCGTATGGTGGAGGAGGGGGGGCTGTAGCTTGTATGGTGAAGGAAGAGGGACTGTACAGCGTATGGTGGAGGAGGAGGGACTGTAGAGCGTATGGTGGAGGAGGAGGGACTGTAGCGTGTATGGTGGAGGAGGAGAAGGGACTGTAGAGTGTATGGTGGAGGAGGAGGGACTGTAGAGCGTATGGTGGAGGAAGAGGGACTGTAGAGTGTATGGTGGAGGAGGAGGAGGGACTGTAGAGTGTATGGTGGAGGAGGAGGGACTGTAGAGCGTATGGTGGAGGAAGAGGAACTGTAGAGCGTATGGTGGAAGAGGGGGGACTGTAGCGTGTATGGTGAAGGAAGAGGGACTGTAGAGTGTATGGTGGAGGAGGAGGGACTGTAGAGTGTATGGTGGAGGAGGAGGGACTGTAGAGCGTATGGTGGAGGAAGAGGGACTGTAGAGTGTATGGTGGAGGAGGGGGGACTGTAGCGTGTATGGTGAAGGAAGAGGGACTGTAGAGCGTATGGTGGAGGTGGAGGAGGGACTGTAGCGTGTATGGTGGAGGTGAAGTAGAACAAACTAACCCTGAACCTGCTGGTTCCCTGTGTCCGGTTCTCAGGAACAGAACCTCCATTTCTCTGCACTTCACCAGAGGTAGCACATGAAGCTGGTTAGCAGCCCTGTGAAAACAGACCATTAGAACCATTAGGATCAAAACCTGATGGGTTCCGTCTCCACCGCTGGCACGGTTCCCCCCTTTCAGAGAACAGTTCCGCACACGGAGTCAGCCTCACAGCTATGCGGGGTTTATGAGCTCATGCTGAAGCTCCCACTGCTGTAAACAGGTACATAAAGAGAATTTCCAGATTCCTGGCTCCGATTAGCTCGCCGCTCACACCCTCATCTCTATCAGAATTCCTGGGAAATGGACTGCTGTTCCTGAGTCTGGTTGGGGTTATTTCTGGATATGGGTACTTACAGCTCATTGTGCTCCCCTCCAGGTGAGTCAGATCCGGGTCACAGTCCCCGTGTCCCTACTACGAGGACTTTAATGCGACAGTCTGAGGCGTAATGAGGCAGTGTCCAGCGTCCGGAACCGGAGATCCGGGTCCGTTTCCATCCATTCAGCACAAACGTGAAGAGCCGCAACCATCTGAATTATCATGAGCAGAACTCAAAAACCAGAACCTCATATAGAACCCTGCAGAACGCAGAGGAACGTAACAGAACACAGCTGTAGCCGGGCCACCGTACTGACAGGAGCATCTCCTCCGTCCTACGGGTTTCCTGAGAGTATCCCGAGAGAACCACATACTACACCTACATAACACCTTCTTCAGCTTCAGGAGTGGAGGATCATCTCATTACTGAAATTAATAATTAGACACGGTAACTCATTATTCTGAGATTCGAACTCAAATCATGAGGAAATAATCTATTTATTATTATTAATATTATTATTATCAGTGTTTATTATTAGTTTGATGTACTAAACCACACATTAAGAAACTGGGTTATTATTTTGATATATTAATTCAGATGTTTGAGAAAATAAGTCATAATCTCAAGAATTTTAAGAAAAATCTGAGAAAATAAGTCATTGTTTTGACATACTAAGTCAGAGTTCTGTGAAAATAAGTTATTTTTATTATTATTATTATTAGCTGTTGTCAGTTTGATATACTAAATCACATGTTTAAGAAATTGTTATTCATTTAATATACTAATTCAGAATTTTGAGAAAATAAGTCATAATTTTAAGAATTTCATTCATTGAAAATTCATCGTTTTGAAATACTAAGACATGAAGTCAAAAGTTTAGGAAAGTTATTTTGATATTAAGTCGAAATTTTGAGAAATAAATGTCTTGTTTTAAGATTCTGGGTCGTTACTAGGTCAGAATTGTGAGATAATGATTTGAGAAAATAAATCCGAGTTTGAGGTGAAGGTGTGATTCACACAGCTGTAGATAAACCTGCTCCTGTAAATCCAGGTTATGTTCCGTTCGGAGATTTGCCGTTGGAAGTTTTGAGACTACAGGGATCTGCAGGTTCCCAAGGAGCTTCTTACACATGGATGCCTGTCCACCGCTGAGCTGAGCTCCCTCAAAGGGCTGGAGGTTCTTCCTGAGGAACCGTCCAACATCTCCCTGTACTACCACAGTCCAGTCCAGCCCCAGCGGCTCCTGTTTCTGTTATTTTGTCCCCTCCCCGCTCTCCTATTTACTGCTGGAGATTAATAAACATGGTGTTTATGGTCCGGAGACTCCGCCAGCGGACCACCGTGTGAAAGGAGCCCAAACCGGACAACGTGTTCAAACTGCTCCCCGTGTTCCACCAGGCTGGACCTGCCGAGGACCTGGGAGAGGAAACCTGGACCTGAACTTCAGGCTCAGCAGTTCTACCCGCCCTGTAAACACCGAGAACAGGCGGATCTCTCTCCCTGCCTCTGCTTCCGGTGGGGCTCGTGCAGGGGCCGCTCACAGCGCGCGGAATGAGGTCGGAGAGTGCCACCTGGCGGCCACAGGCTGCACTGCAGGGCGGAGTGGAGGCCCGGCAGGAGATTCAGGCCCAACCCAAAGCAGCAGCAGATCCAGGGTGACAGCACAGGGAGCTCTGAGTCATCACAACACATGGAAAGCTAAAAGGAATTACACAACAGATAAATATAATAAATATAAAATCTCAGGAGTTACGCAGGCGAATGGAAGTAGCTCAGCCTGTGTCACTGTTTACAATAAATTCGGTCTTAACAGATAAACATTCTCAAATTACACCGCGTTTGAGGCTGTAATGTTAAATATTCCAGAGTCTGTAATGGATTTACTTCAGTTTTCCCGTTTTCCAGCTTCCTAAAGCAGGTAGAGCTGCTGTATTAGCCTCACTGAGGATCCTCTGTGTTTGCTAACATTAGCAGCTGAAGCTAATCCCAGTTTAGTGAATCCTTTACCCTCCAGATGAAGATGAAGTTCCACCACCACTATCATACTCCAGTAAGAGCTCCAGAGTGTAAACTAGGACGGTGTGATGATGTTCTGATCCATATGTGTAGAGTTATTACTCTGTAGAGAGAATTACTACATCAGGAGACCAGCTAGGAGGAGCTAACGCGGTTAGCGCTTATGCTAACGACCACAGAGCGAGTGTTTCTGCTCATATTAACACTCGACACAGAAAAACAAAAGCTGTGTTTGATTCTCCACACGGTTCTGTGTAAATCTAGACGTGTGTGTGTGTGTGTGTGTGTGTGTGGAGAGTAGAGCAGTATATCAGTTCAAACAGCACGTTAGCTAGCTAATTAGCCTAGTTAGCTGCTTTAGAGTGACATAAATGAGCAGTAAAGTGGTTAATGATGGTGTTTATAATGGTTCTGTCTCTCCAGCAGGTGGAAAATGCGCCACAGAACCATAAGTTCTGTTGGTTTCTGTTTGGGTTCTTGTGTTTGCAGTGTGTATGTGGATAAACATCTTTACACAGTGAATATTTCTACATTAAACTCTGCAGGTACAGGTGAGTCAGGTGTTAATGAACCACACTGAGCTGTGTAGATTTGTTTCCGGTGTGGACCCGAGTCACTTTGTTCATTTCCCCATGTACAGATTCAGGGCTGTGAACCAACTCTGGATTTATATGCGGTGCATACACAAAATGGACAGCAGGGAGAGACTCACTGAATTTCACACATAGTGTACTGGATTAACATCACTTACTGCACCTTTAATGCACTTACTGCACCTTTAATGCACTTACTGCACCTTTAATGGCTGTGTTAAGAGGAAATGAAGAGTGAAGCTGTGGGTCATTGAATTGAGACGCAGCATATAAATCTCTCTTTATTGCAGAAAAATGTTTCTTTCACATCATTTGACAGTCGTTTCACCCTCACAGTCCAACAGCACAAACATTTCTCATACAGGGTCTCAGGTTTTCCAGCTTTCATGAAGTTTTCCAGAACACCTTCATTAAGTATTCAAAATGCTGTAGCTCCTCTCTGTCTCCTCCCTCCTCCCTCCGAGCTGATGTGTTAGTGATCACAGTGTAGGACAGTTAACGTGCCTAACGCCCTCGTACTGCATCAACGTGACTCCAATAAAGCTTCTCAGTGTTCAGTATTACGGTCATTTAGTACTGATGTGTTAATAACGCTGATCTACTGACTGCACTGTGTTAAAACGATATACATCTATTAGGATGCACTGAACTGACCTGATCCAAAGGTGTGGATCATTTCCACATTAATGGACACATTGCATTAACACAGCACGTAGTTATTAGCAACAAGCGTGTTAATTTAACGTGTTAATTAACGTGGAAATAGTGCACGTCTTCAAATCAAGCAGATTCAGTGCAAGTAAATCTACTAAAGCAGCATCTCCGATTATATGTGGCTAGATCTGCAAGCGTATCATGTAGCCTCTGTCGTTTATATGATGCTAAGCTGATGGTCGTTGCTTGTAAGTGCAGCGTGTTGCATGTTTTTCCCTCTCCTCTCTGATTGGCTGAAGATCAGACAGGCGCCACTAGAGCGTAGTTTCTGCACCTGGCTTCATGAAAGCTAATCAGAGCACAATGGGATGGAAACAACCCCAACATCACTGCACGAAACACGCTCCGAACGCGGCAGTGGACCAAAACTAACGGTTCAGAATAGCATGCACGCAGCGTCAACTACCACTGACTTAGCATGCATTCAGCATTGGCTAATGGTTCATAATAGCATGCATTTAAGACTGGCTACGTAGTGAGTTAGCATGCATTTAGCATTGGCTAATGGTTCATAATAGCATGCATCCAACATAGACTATGTTGCAACCTACCAGACTACCAGTGCAACAAAGCTAACACTGAGTCCATGCTATTATGAACTGGTAGCCAATGCCAGGTTCATGCTAAGTCAGTAAAGTTAAATGACATTTTTCAATGTTAATTTCATCCTAATTCTGTTCATATTCAATCCTGACTGCATACAATTTGGAATTTTTAGTCAACGTTAAGTTCATGCCAATCACGTTGTAGCCAAAGAACTGTGAGCCATGCTAACTCACTTCGTAGTCAGTTCACTGTCAGTGCTGAATGCCTGCTATTTTGAGCTGTTAGCACATGCTAAGTTCATGCTAACCCAGTTGATGCTGAATGCGTGTTATTTGAACCGTTAGCAGATGTTAAAGGTAGTAGAGCCAATCAAAAGTGCCTTTCATGGATAATTAACACCAGAGTGTTCATCATTCAGCCTTCTCTGTCATCACTCGCTCTGTAGAAGCACTGTAGGTCCATCGCTCTGCGGCACTGAGCGGTCAATACTAATTGGCAAATTCATAATGGAGCGCAGGACGCTGCAGGGTGGACGGATGTTACTACAGCCCGTCTGAATGTGAACAGGAACGTAAAGCGAGGGTGTGTCCCTGCTTAGACCTCCCGTCACTCTCATAGGCTGCCCCCTGCAGGTCAGGCTCAGACTGGCTGGCTCGGCTGTCAGTCCGAGGAGGCGGAGCGTCACTGTCAGGTTTCCCTGATGTGATTGCCGTCCTCCATCAGCCCCTGTCACTGTCAGGAGGCGGCGAGCGGCTCCTCACAGTGTCAGAGTGTGGCCGGCGCGTCGGACTGAGTGCCGATCAGCCGTCGTCAGTGTCAGCATCAGCTGGTTTTGGGGGACAGCGCCCCCTCCTGTCAGCTGAACTGGATCTTACACCTGGAGCGCTTGGCTCATGGCTGTTGCATCACCTGCCTTTCTTCTACCTGCCCCAAGTTTATCTGCCCCAGGTCAATCTGCCTCAGGCCTACCTGCCCCAAATCTAACTGTTTGTAGGCTACCTGTGGGTGGGCGTGGTCTGAAACCACCTGACCTCTCTGCACCTGGCTAATAACGACCTGCCCCTGGTGGCCATGCTGGTGATGATGTGAGTCACCATGACTGTGCCTTTCCCCACTGCCATGGTGACCCCTGTCTTGACCTCCATGGTGGCCATGATGATGTCTGTGGTGAGGGTGGTGACCTCCATGGTGACCGTGACCGTGACCTATGTCAGGTGAGTGGCTATGCCCTGCCCCCTCCTCTCCTTCTCTCGGTGCTCCCTCTTCAGGCTGTTCCTCGGCCGTTGCGTTGCACTCCAGGGGTCGAGTTGAGCTCTGCAATGGGCAGGATGTAAAAGTCACCCCGGTTAAGGTGCGGCATGTACCGGCTGAGTTAATAACCAACAAGCAGGTTTCAAAATAAGAAATAATTCAAGAACCACATGAAACGGAGACAAGCTGCGCCGTGGTTTACCTCCATCGCACACTCTCCACACATTCCATCACAGTAGGTCTTTTTGATGGCCTCCTCCACGTGTGGCTGGCTCAGGATGGTGTAGGGCAGCGACAGGTGGTGTGTAAGTCGACCACATCTGAACATGAAGAATTACAGTCTGAATAAAGGCGATTAACACGGCTTTGCTAATAAGCTAATATGCTAATAGAGCTAATAAGCTAATATTCTAACAGAGCTAATAAGCTAAGCGGTTAGCAGGGAGAGCTAACCTGTCGTAGATCTGGAAGTCATCCTTCATCACGTTGGCGATTTGCCACACGTCCGGTGCATCCGGGTCCTGGCCGTAGAGGGTGATGCTGTCCGAAAGCCTCTGCTCAAGGACGGAATGCAGCCTCCGGGAATTCTCATCCTGGCTGTTCACCACCATGTACGTGATGTTAGCGTATCCCAACTTCTCCAGCCTCAGGCGCAGGCCGTCCAGTCTGTGCACAGTTAAAGCGATAGTTTGGTGGAAACAGTCTAATTCACTCCAGATGTAGTCGGCTAGCTAGGACATGTTTGAAGTCTGAGGTTAGCTTCTTTAGCTTCAGCACCAGAGCTACGAGGCTAACGTAGCTAACAAGCTAAAGAAGCCTATTGCTCACCAATTAGCGTACTGTTCAACAGCTTCTTACCGAAATTGTCAGTTCCACCTTAAACACTGCACCATTTAAGGTGGAACAGACGATTCCAGCAAGCCAGTGTGCGTGATGTCCTTGATGTTTGGAATGAAGTAAATATGAATTTACGTCAAATCACTCCTCAAAGTAAACAGGTGATGTGGACACAGTCGAACAGCCGCTTTCACAATCGGACCTCCTGAACCGGCCACTCCAGGTAAAGTGTGGACAGAGGTGTGGTGCAGGTCGATGCTGCCACTGCAGACCACATTATCAGTACATTCAAGTAATATTAGAATATCGTTCAGCCTATTTCTACACATTTCTACACATTTCTACTTTCTATTAAAAGTGTCTCACTGTCTTCTCATCTAATTTTACTCTTAATTATTTTATTTTTAATTTAAATTAATTCATTAAATTGTTTATTTAAATTTGAAATGATTTTTTTCTAGTTAAATTCAGTCCAGTTTATTTTTAACTTTTTTAGTCTAGTTATTTTTAAAATACTGTTGTTCATATATTTTATGTACTTTAATTTAATTTGATTTAATTCTTTAATTATTGCAGTTTAATTCTTCCTGTTTCTTTCCTGCTTTTGTTGTGTTTTTGCTTTTATGTCTTAATTTTATTATTCAGTTGTAAAGCATAAAATGTGCTCTATAAATA
>JAVGWN010001074.1:0-12931 GCA_034552555.1 Semaprochilodus insignis
ATATATATATATATATATATATATAAAATTTGCAGTACTGAAAATGCTCGGCAGATAATAAGAACCTTATTAGCCACCTGAGCGAGTGAGTGTGGGTTTTACAGGTTAGCTGCTGGGCTGAGACTGAACTCCGCTGGGTTGTGATCATGGAAACACTCTGTTACTCTGGCTGCTCTTAGAAAGTGCTTACTTGCTGTATTCCCAGTGAAGTGCAGCCACTATAGGCACTGACCTAGCTCGAGTGCAGCATGACCAGGCTCTGGTAGGTAGGGCTGGCAGGCGTAGCAGACCGCGCCGTAGCTCACCTGGGTTTGTATAAAACGTGTATAATTACAAACATGCAATTTGGCGATTTGCGTATGTAAATGAGCTCTGCTCTCATTGGCTGACTGGCTCTCTGAATTGTGCTGCATTCCAGTATTAGCCTGTTCATATGTATGTGTTCCTGTTTCTTCTCCTTGTTTTCCCAGGGCATGGCATGATCGTGGATGGAGGCACGCAGGATCATGAACACTGGGGGAGAAGACTGATGGCCTCCGCGGCCGACAATGACACGGAGCAAGAGAAAAACTGCACTGAGCCCGGTAGGAGAGGAGGCGCTTCTTCTGTGTCACACTAAAATCACTCATAATTACAGTCTGGATACTTTTGAGACTTTTTATATTTTACCATAACCATATATGGTAGAACATGTACCATATATTCCACATAACTTCTGATGGTTCACTTTCACTGTGGAAGCTATCAGGTATTTCCCGCTTACAGATGAGACTTCCCCCCCCATTTGTAGGGAGATCTGCTGCTCGGTAGCGTCTTCTGGGTTAGTCAGACACTAGAGGGCGCTCCTGAGAGACTCTGAAATGAATGGGTTCCTATGGAGCTTTCGTGCAAACCTGTACAGTGCAAGTGGTTCATCCTTTGTTATACAGGCATGTGGACTTCTTACTGGAGGTACCTTCTGGTTGGTAGCGTTCTCCTGGATTCATGTACCAAACCCAGGTTCAACCATCAGCCTGCCAGATAGCGAAGCATGATTGTAGTGAGTGGTACAGCAGGCGATGGGAGCCAGGCTTCTCATTATTTAGTGGCCCCACTCAGAGTTCATGCACAGTTGTCCGGGGCAGCTCTGGCATCGCAGAAATGTCAAACTGTTGTGGCAAACGTTGGCATCCAATGGCAGCACCATGCTTAAAGTCACTGAGCTCTTTGGTACGGCCCATTCTAATGTCTGTGTGCATCTATCAGAATCAGAATCGGCTTTATTGGCCAAGTATGTTGACACACACAGTACATACAGACACCGTACAATATGCACTCTACACAGTATACACCATATACACAACGACTCCGCATATACTGTGTCCTAAATTGTTGGCAGATGTATGAAACAGCCTCAAGCTAAATAATAAAGCTGAAAGCTGCATAAGAGTTGTTTGCTAATCGAGTGATTTGTAATCCGAATAATGGACTATTTGTTCCAGTAATCAATAGAATAATCAACTTTCAATAATCAACTTTTAGTTTTTTTTTTTTTGCAGGTGTTAGCAATAGCTGTGGCTAAAACACCTGAACTTGAGGACAGTTCACATATTTTTGGGCATGTAGTGTATGTTGACTACACTGGCATGTTCTCACTTGCTAAGAGAGGTGTTTTTTATACTGTATAAATTTTGGGTCATCATAACCACTGCAGCAGCTCCATAAACACCGTAATAAACAGTGTCGGTTTTTGGTCGGTGTGCACGAAAAGATGACCAGGCTGCTGAGGTGAAACAGCGCTGGACTGTGAGGAAAGCCGACCCTCTCTGCAGGAGTTCATACTGATTTGGTAATGCGTGTGTAACAGCAGCTGTGGTGCAGATCTGGGAGAAGACACATGGTAAGGGGGGGGGCGGGGTTAAGCTGAGGTAAAGTCATTTGGTGTAATTTGGAGTTACTGAGGCTGACCGTTATGCTGATGCACATGTGAATAGATATGCCTCACAGCGTTACGTTACAATCTGTGCGGAGAAACGAGGGGGCTTTCAGACATGAAGGACGTTTCGCTTCTCGGCAGGGCTTGCGCTGTTGCCTGAAGCTGCTGGCTCGCGAAGGGCCGGCAGAAAGTTTCGGGCTGTGGGTTTGATGTGTCCTGCAGTAACTTCGCTGTGCTCTTGAAGCATTTTTAATCCAGCTTAAGTCCAGCCAGGAGACAGCTGATGCGCTGGCGCTCTGTTAGCCCCTCTGAAGTGGAGTTACGTCTGCGTTATTTAGGCTGCTGGAGCATTTGCATTAATTTCAGCTCCATGCAGAGAAATTGGAGGCGGTTGTCCAATTTGAATCCTTTCTCTGAGATGCCGAGTAAATGACTTGGGTGCTAAAAGCATGACTCGTTCTAATAGCTTCGTTAAAGGGCCGCTATGATGCTTTTGTCTTGTTTGTTTTCCCTCCACTTTTAACGTTTGTGTGATGATATGCATGAACAGCAGTCATTTGTTTGTACATGACCATTTTGAATTAAGCAGGGGTGCGTTTCCAAAACCCTAGTGGCTAACTACGTTGTGTTACATGCAGTGGTGGACGAAGTACACAAACCATGTACCTGAGTTAAAGTAGAGGTCCCCCAAGGTAAACTACTCCTCCAGGGTCAGTAGAAGTTCCTCCCTTCAGACCTCCACTGGAGTAACAGTACTAAAGTATTTACCTTCAAATGTACTTAAGTATGGAGAGTAACAGGAGCATGATTTATTATGGCTCTAATGTCCTATTATCATTTCTGGAACAAGACTCTTAATCAGCTCAGTGTAGGTGAGGAGACTCTAGTGTCTCTCAGTCCACCAGTCTTTAATAGAAGCTCATTAATTAGACACTGATGTCTATTCAAATGATCATAAGCACAGAACACTGAAGGAGAACATGTTCCATTAGCTAGAACTGTAAAATAACAAGAAAATAATAAGCAAAGTTTCAGTTTAAGATTTATTTGGAACTTGGTAATGAGAACTTGTTTTAAACAGGATCACTAATGAGTTTACCTTTACAGTACTGCATCTGTAGGGCTCAGTTCATAAACATAAACTGGCCAAAACTAATTTACTGTAAAAGGAAACAGCGTTTGTGTTAATGGAGAAAAAGATGCTCGCCAGTCACGAGTGCATGTGTACATGTTTCTATTTTGTGGTCTATTTACCCACAAAGTTAGGAACAAGGTGTTTGATCTGTTTACTAACCCCATCCTGCTTTACCTGCCTTCCTCCCAGGTGGTCCTGCATGTAGTCCAGGCCTGAAATGGACATTTCCATGGATGCTAAGAATCCATGAATAAGCTTGTTTGGTTTTGACATGTTATGTTTATATATACACACACAAGCCGAAAGGAACTACAGATTTCCCATAATGTGGTGGAGTTAAAGTACAAAGTGGAAAAATGGAGATACTTCAGTACAGATACACAGAAAAACTACTTCAGTACAGTAACTAATTACATTTACTTCGTTACTGTCCACCACTGGTTACATAGTTGGGACGATACAGCTGCGATGCAAGTGTTTCCCAAAACCATGGTTGGAACTATGGAGGCAACTACGTTGGTAACTTACCATAGCTCCACCGAACGTTCACCAACACTGTGGTTAAGGTGTGTAGTTGGAGCTACAGCTGTAGACCTGAGGTTAGAAGCTTGGTTCCTGGTGATGACGTTATTGATGAGCAAGGATGCAGTAGAAGGAGGCGTGTCAGTAATCTGTAATGTATGTTATGATATATATCATATCTGTGTTTATGAGTACAGCTGCATTTATCAGATCACTGTAACTCATGTGGGGGTCAGCTGTGTAACGTTAGCCTAGGCCTACGAAAACAGACGTCATAGAGTTAGTCTTTATTACAAACACAGATATCATAAAAGACGATGTAGAAAACTTACAGTACTTTAATAAATCAGTTCTTGGTCACTGAGAGCTTTCCTTACCGTTACGGAGAAACCTCCAAAAAGAAAGTCACCTGGATTTCAAACCCACATCCGCATGAGATCCTCCATTTTCACCGCAGTGTCATGTTACGTTCGCACGTTTACCCAACTCTTCCGCTTAACCGTATGGTTTAAGAGACTTTTTAAATTTTATTTTTGCTAATAGTTATTCCATTATTCTTTTTTCTTGAAGATTTTTATAAGAAGTGTTATGTTTGTAATATCAACATTATTATTGTTATTATTTTCCTTATTAATAATTGTTTTAATTGCATTAAATTGTTGATTCTATTATGATTGGTAGTGGTAGTTAGATGTTTACAATATGAGTAAATATGAGTAGCCTAATACATTATGTATATTGATTCTCATATTTTGGCATTATATGACAAGGTTTGTGAGTTTGTGCACGTTTCCCGTTGTGAAAGTCAGACCAAACACGTTTGGAAACATGGTGGTTCAAACCAAGGTGGTTCAGACTACAGTGGTACAAATGAGGTACAACAGTTTTGGGAAACAGTTGTATTTCAGATGTTGGTTGGTTTAACGATGTGACCACGTTAGTTGGTGCTAGCCTCGTCATTCTACAGGACACGCACCCCAAGCTGATTTTGTTACTGTGCCTTTAAGACTGATGTATGTAAATGAGCTCTTTTGCTCTGATTGGCTGTGCTTCATTTAAAAAGCAGTCCTGCAGCTGAAACACCCCTTACAACTTGGGCGTGGGTGGGCGGAGCTAAGCTGAATACAGCTAAACTGAACACATGAATATGCTTTTGTGTGAATGCGTTGGGTTTTTGTGACACAACCCTAACCAGTCAGAACAGAGCTGATTTACATGTATCATTTACATTAAATCTGCAGTAACAGCCGTCCTGTTTGATTGTAATTGATGACGGAGGTTGAAAAATGAATGTTGTAATGTTTTTGGCATGTAAAACCACATAAATGATAAAAAAAGGACCTAAACGGTAGGAAAAGATAAATATAAGGAAATGTAGGTTATAAAAAAAGCAAAAGAAAAAAAAGTGGGGGACGTTTTATTTATTTATTTATTTATTTATTTATTTATTTATTTCTCAAATGGTTCCTTTAATTTGTATATTAATATATTTAAATGTTGACGGGGGAGGAGGTGGGCTGTATGATTTGCCTGGATGTGTAAGTGTATTTGACCTGCGCTGCACCTCCTTCTCAGTGTTCTCGCCTTCTCGTGGTTTGTTGGCTTTCTTATGAAGTGCCTACAAAGCAAATTCTTGGATTCCAGCACTGCAGAGAAATTCTCTCATCCTTTTCTTCCTTCACGTTCGTGTGTTGGGTCTCAGCATTAGGCTGCAGATGATTTTAGCTCTCTGCACCGTCCGGCTTTGCCGCTCGGAGTTACTCTGTGTACCCCATTAACTTTTCAAGCTCTCTTGGAGAGTGCCAGTTGACAAGATTACACAATCAAAATCTTTCCTGTAATCTCTTGGGATAACTCCCTCTCTCCCTCCCTCTCCCTCTCTCCCTCTCTCCCTCCCTCCCTCCCTCCCTCTCACTGCTGAGAAGTCGGGCCGAGTGCAGAATGCACCCCTTCTCTCTGCTTTCCTTCTTCTTCTTCTGCCTGCCTTATGCTGCCGACTTCAGCTGTATAAGCAAGATACAATTTATGGCTGGCTCCTTAGAGGAAGCTGGTTTTCCCGGGAATAGACTCGGATATTGCTTCCTACCTGCACGTTTGTCTTTCGTTGTTGTGTCTGATGCAAAATTAATATTATAGGGCATCTTAATTACAAGCTGGAGGGGCTAGCTTAGCTAGCATGATATCCATGCAAACAATGAATTTTGTTAGTTTTAGTAAGTTAAGAACATGCGTTGTTTATTATATGGTCCCTTTAATATAAACATTCAAATATTCAGATGCTGAGAAGAAGGAAACAGATACACTGTACATGGACATTGTGTCCCAGAGATATTGCTGTAGTGAGGATGCCAACCACAAGCTGGCCTACTAAATTCTGGCTAAGTCATTAGAAAATCCCCCTCCACTGGAGTAAAACTGTTCTTAAACGAGGGTATGCACGGATTGGGAATTTTTATGGAGGGGTCTGATTTAGTCCGTTCATTTTTGTTATGGCTTTTCCCCCTCCCACCTTGAAGCTCACAGTAGCCATGTTTACATGCAGCCTAATAATCCATTAACAATGTGACTAATAGGTCAATAGGAATAGAAAGTTATGACCCAGTCTAGGGTTGGGCCATAACAGAATGGGAAATGGGAAAAATTGTGGATATTGTTGTTATGGTTACATATATATAGTGTGTACAAAACAAACGTAAACACAGCATAAACGGCCAACGCCAAAAACAACAACCGGATATTTTAATCAACATTAACTCATCTACAAATAAAAGAGAAAGAAAAGACGCTGTACTATAAATACAAAAACATAACACACCGCTACAGGACAAGGGGCAAAAACAGTCTCTGAGTCGGAGTCACAGGCGGAGCGTCGATACACGGAACATCAGAATCACAAACAGAACTATCAGTAACGCAGCAAGTACACAAATGAGCTGGTGAAGGCCGCGCAAACTGCTGCTTAAACGTCCCTCGAGGCGTGACCTGGAGCGTGCGGATCATGATGACGATCATGTAGCTAAAGAACAGAGTTTGTTATAAAGCAAAGAGTTTTAGTACCGAGAATCAATATTTCAGTTTTTTCTTCATTTAGCTGTAGAAAGTTCTGAGACTTCACTGAGAAATATGAGACACACAGCTTCTAAGTTTTTCTACCGAGTCGGGATTATCCAGTCATCAGCGTGGCTATGAAGGTTAACATCGTGTTTCCTGATGACATCACCCAGAGGGAACATCACAAAGAGAAAACCAGAGGCCCTAAACTGGACCCCTGTGGTTATAGTTGGTGCTGGTGGTGGTGGCAAATTTAATTGTTGCTGTTGTTGGTGGTTGTTGTGAATGTGGTTGTTGTTGTTGTGGTGAATGTGGTTGTCGCTGTTGTTGAGGTGGTGGCAGCAAATGTGGTTGTTGCTGTCGTGGTGGTGGTGGTGGCGGCAAATGTAGTTGTTGCTGCTGTTGTTGTTGGTTGTTGTGAATGTGGTTGTTGTTGTGGTGAATGTGGTTGTCGCTGTTGTTGAGGTGGTTGTTGTGAATGTGGTTGTTGCTGTTGTGGTGGTGGCAGCAAATGTGGTTGTTGCTGCTGCTGCTGTTGTTGGTTGTTGTGAATGTGGTTGTTGTGGTGAATGTGGTTGTTGCTGTTGAGGTGGTTGTTGTGAATGTGGTTGTTATGGTGGAGGTGGTTGTGGTTGCTGCTGTTGGCGGTGGTTGTTGTGGTGAATGTGGTTGTCGCTCTTGTTGAGGTGGTTGTTGTGAATGTGGTTGTTGCTGTTGTTGAGGTGGTTGTCGTGGTGAATGTGGTTGTTGCTGCTGTTGGTGGTGGTGGTTGTTGTGAAAGTGGTGGTGGTGATGGTGAATGTGGTTGTTGTGGTGAATGTTGGTGGTGGTGGTGGTGGTGGTGGTGTTCTTTAATCTTACACCCGTTAGTATTTGTCCTGCTTCCACCTAATCCCAGTAATAATCGGTGACGGTTGTCCTGCTCCTGCCCACAACAGACGTTTCGCCCGCTCCCTCCTGCGTCCCCATAAGAGTGTAAATGACATCCGGTATTTGACAACTAAATGAATCTCTTCTGAAATAATCAGGACTGAAATCGACTCCCAGCCTGGCCTTTACCGGGCCTAATGATGGTGTACTGTCCTGTCTTTAGAGCACTGTCCACAGCTGAGGTCAGCTGACCGTCTGAAGACTCCAGCTTCGCGTTAGCTCAGTTCAGGTATTCCTGTGACTGGTTGCTTTGCAGCTCTTTAGAATGAGTTTGTTCCTTTCTTATTGATTGTTTAGGGGTCGTGTTAATTATGCTGATTGTCGCTGTGATGTCATTTACAAAGACTGTTTATTCATTTGTTGCATTTTTCTACACGTATGCGGTCTCCTGCTCCTACACGCGCTTGATTTTCTAACCCCCTCGCTCCAGATGGGAGCTTTTGCAACAGTAAAAGGAGCAATATGTAAGAAGACGCAGGTGCTCAAATTTAATTTAATACATTTTAATTTTTTTATTTAATTTTCTTTCATTTAAACTTTACTTGAACTTCGTCCCCTCTCAGTGCTACAGTGACTCACCGTCTCCCCTATTGAAGCACACAGTGGTATTATGAGACAGGATGGCTAGCTGGTTAGCATGCTAACTTCAGTAGGTATCTCCGCAACATGATACATAGACGTCTTTGATACACCATCACAACTGTTACTAGTTCACATTCTGTTGACAATTTAGGTTCATTTTGGAACGTTTTAAACCAAAACACCTTACAAATTGATTGCATCATCTTACAGATCGCTCCTTTAAGACATTCAGGTCCAAACGATTCCCCAGAGAGCAAATATGGCATTTATCATATATACCGCATGCACATATAACACCCCATATTACGGCGTCCCTGAAGCTAAATTCGGCTGGCTTTGATTTGATTTCCCTGCTCAGGAACGAACCAAAAATAGCTAACTGTAGTCCGGGTCCGGTGTTTCACGCTTTTTGGAACAGCGTGTGTGGAATTGTTCCCGGCACTGTGCGTTTGGGTGTATGGGTGGGATTATGTAAGGCTTTTCTTCTGCCATGTGTTCCTCACATTACTGATGGTTCTAAATGAGGCCACACTTTAACAGGCGAACAGACAGCAGAGGTGGCTCTGCGTAAGGGGTCCGCCCCTGCTGTGCGCTGTTCGCCTTGTTTGCTGTGTACACAGGTTTTTATGCCCTCATTACATAAAAGATCACTGTTTGGCAGCAGATTGATTTGTTTATTTGTTTATTTGTTTGTTTGTTTGTTTGTTTGTTTGTTTGCACTTAAATGAAGGCATGGAATATTACGATCACACGATATGCTGAAAGTGCAACGGAAGACTTTTCCCCATATACAGTAGGGCCGCAGGGACGCAGGCGAAATGGCTTTGTGACTCCGAAGGACTGCTTATGTTCCTTATTGATCCGTTCTCTTCTGAGGAGTAAACCGCCTCCGCATCGACTGCAGCAGAATAACGGCATCTCCTTTTGTTATTAAGGACAAAGTGTGATGCAAAGGCTGCGGAATAAGGGCTGCTTTCTGTTCCGTGGTTCCGGAGTTTTGGTTTCGAAGACAACAATCCCTGTCTGAATGTGACCAGGACAAAAGAGATGAATGTAGACTTCAGAAGGACTTGGACACCTTGTCTCACACCCTGCACCTCTGCTCATCGGTGGTGGAGACTATGCACGGCTTGAAGTTCCTGGGAGTGCGTCTCTCCTGGTCCATGATCGCCACCTCCTTCATGAAGAAGGCACCACAGTATCTCTGTGGAGAACTCTGGCAACGTAGGGTTCTGGGAACACGGGACCTGGGGTTCGTAGGGTTCTGGGAATGTAGAACCTTGGCAATGTAGACCTCTCGAATCATAGATCTCTGGGAATGCAGGGACCTGGTAGTTTAGAGCTCTGGGAACATAGGGTTCTGGTAATGCGGGACCCAGGGAAGGAAGAGCTCTGGTAACACAAGCCCCTGGAAATATAGAGCTCATCTGGGAATGCAGAGCTCTGGGAACATAGATTTCTAGGAAAGTAGAGCTCTGGGAACCCAGAGCCATGGGAAAGTACACACATTGAGACACACATACCCCTGGAAATGTGGAGCTCTAGAAACATAAAGTTCTAGGAATGCAGGACCCTGGGAATGTAGAGCTTTGGAAACACGGTGCTCTGGGAAAGTACAACTCTGGGAACATAGAGCTTGAGACACACAAGCTCCTGGAAATGTAGAGCTCTCAAAACATAAAGCTCTAGGAATGCAGGACCTTGGGAATATAGAGCCCTGGAAACATGGAGCTTCATGAACACAGGGCCCTGGGTATGCAGAGCTCCAAAAGTACAGAGTTCTGGGAACACAGAACTCTGGGGAAGTAGAACTCTAGGAGCAGCTCAAGACACCAAGCTCTGGGAATGTGGAGCTCTGAGTACACAGAGCTCTGAAACTGTAGAGCTTTAGGAACATGGAACTCTGGGAATGCAGATTTCTAGAAAAAGAGAGCTCTGGGAATGCAGGGCCCTAAGAAAGTAGAACTTTGGGAACATGGAGCCCAAGACGCACAGCTCTGGGAATGTGGAGCTCTGGGTACATAGGGCGCTGGGAACGTAGAGCTCTGAAAGTGTAGAGCGTTAGGAGCGTAGGGCCAAGAAAATGTGAATATGCCTGTGTAGTCGGGACCCGACTGAGAGCCTAAGGCTTAAGAAATTGGCCACTTAGCTTTGATTAGCCTTTAAACTCTGTTTCAGCATGGCTGTGCCGTGTCCCCGCTATAAACCGTGTCCCTTAGCTCTGATTTATTTTGAGCTGTGTCATTCCCATTGACCGGTCAAGCCAAGCTTTTCTGAAAGATTTTCAGCTAACTCGGCGTTCCTCTCCAGGCCTCGCTCGTATTTCACTCTCCCGCTGCCCGGCCGGATTACGAGCCGGGAGTAGGTTTGTACGGTTGAGGTGGACCCCGTAATAGCTCTGTTTTAGCAATTGACTTTCTTTTGTTGCGCTCGTCTTGGCGGCGGCCCAGCATCCTGCAGAGGCACAAAGGTTTATTTTTTGGCTCAGGAGGACGCGGTGCCGTTATATTGAATGTTCAGACTTCGACTGCGTAACCGATATGCTTATGCGCTATTAGGGCAGACAGTTTTAACAATAAGGCCGCGGTTTTAGTGGAGCTGGGCTGGTTTGTGTGCAGCGCTAATCCTCGGGGATTTCTGCTGCGCCAGGGCTGAGATGCTGCATCACAGTAATCTGATAAAGGGAGAGGATGTGCATTTTCCTTCTCGTCTCTGTGGAAGGCCGGAGTAGTAACATGTGCCTGAGTGACTTTGAAGGATTTCAATCAGTCGACTAACTTTTCTCTTTTCCTTCGTCGGTACATTGAGGGTGACCCCTTATTTTCAGTGTAGCTGACCATTTACATGATAACGGACTGAAATAGAAATGAAAATGGATTTTAATCTGGAAAACTATCTATAGAAAGACTATGTAGGACAAACTGAGTATAAACTCAAACAAGATAAAGGGTAAAAGACTGAAGAGAACAGTGGAGATTGAATTAATTAAGGGGGGAAAATAATAAAATTAATATAGTATTAAAAATACTAAATAATAAACTCTTAAGTTTTTAACTCTTAATAAGATTGCAATATAAAATGAAACAATTTTAAAAAATTGAGGGGAAAATAAAAATAAAAAATAACAGCAATTAAAAATGCTAAAATTTAGAAAAAGGACAGAAAATTAAGTAGTTAAAATCAAGATAGAATTGATGGTGATAAACAGAAAAAACTAACTGTGTGTGTGTGTGTGTGTGTATTTGTATATGTATGTGTATGAATACATGTATTTCTGCGCATATAATATATGTGTGTGTGTGTGTGTGTGTGTGTGTATAGAACAAACAGACACGGTCATATATATATGTGTGTGTATGTTATTTGTGTGTGATGACTGTGTCTGTTTGTTCTTTGTAGTGCTATGTTTGTGACTTTATTGTATAGGACGTTTTGCCGATCCTCACTTTATCATGTGATGACATCATAAATCACATGTTTTTGGAAAATGTAATATTGCAGAAAATTAGCCTTTTGATTGCTGAGGTTAGGGTTAGTGGTAGGTGTACAGTAATACAAAGATCGGTAGAACTCTATGGATGATCTCACGAACATGGTAACACAAACACGTGTGTGTGTGTGTGTGTGTGTGTGTGTGTGTGTGTGTGTGTGTGTGTGTGTGTGTGNTGTGTGTGTGTGTGTGTGTGTGTGTGTGTGTGTGTGTGTGTGTGTGTAAAAATTCATTTATATAATTTATATGTCCGTGTGTCTGTGTCATACATACATTCATCATCAAGAGAATAGATTCTATAGTTTTCCCAGTTCAGTAAAATCTCTCTGTACCTGACGGGTGATCACCAGCGCGAGCCTGATAGTTACCATTACTTCCAGCCAGTATTGAAGTGATGTATGCGGGCATATATACAGTTCTCTGATTACTTCCCTTAGTGCTTCTTCATGATCACTTGATTAAACTCCATAAGCGTAACGTCCCCGATGCTCTCGGTGAATCAGCACTGATTAACGTGCACGTTTTGAATTCTGCTATGGCTCCCTCTTACAGTAAGAACCGGTCATCATTTCATTGAAGTGCTTAAGGACCGGATTAGGCTACTCCAGGCTCATCCAGAATTGTCATGTCATCACAATGTCTCAAGCAGCTCTACTTAAGTGCACATAAGGCAGCTTATCCAACTTAGGGTATTATCATATTACATACGCTCTGTGGCCACTTTATCAGAAACCCCTCCACCTCGCTGGTGTACAGGGAGAGATTGTAGCTCATCTGTTAATGTACAGCTTGTGTTGTCCATCCTGTAGTCCTTTATCAGTGGTCAGTTTTGAGCCTCTGGATATTTTTGGACGGGTGGTCCGCTCTCAATATAGCAGTCAGACTACAGTGTGGAAACACTCCAGCAGCACCTCTGCTGTGCCAGATGCACTCACACACACTGTACCATGTCAGCGTCACGGCTGTGCTGAGAATGATCTACCACCCACATAGTATCTGGACAACAGTGTTCCTCTGGTCAGAGTAACCAGTGATGATGAATGGGGTAGAGGGGGCTGATAAAGTGTGCAGCAGGTGGGCTACTGTCTGTAACTGTACACTGATATAAAGGTCCTATAGGTTAGGAGAAGTGGCTGCTTCTCCTCCTTCTTCTTCTTCTTCTCCTTCTCCTCCTTCTCCTCCTCCTTCTTCTGCTTCTTCTTCTCCTTCTTCTCCTTCTCCTCCTCCTTCTCCTTCTTCTTCTTCTTCGCCTTCTTCTTCTTCTTCTTCTTCTTCTTCTTCTTCTTCTTCTCTTTCTTCTTCTTCT
>JAVGWN010001075.1:0-12930 GCA_034552555.1 Semaprochilodus insignis
ATGCGTTAGTGTACCGTATGTAGTGTGTTGGTGTCATATCTGTAGTCACGTCTTCTCTCTGCAAGTTATGGGGCACTGAGATCGACGTGTTCTGCCCACTGTGTGCATGGACTTGTGCCCAGCATCATTTGCCCTGTGCTGGTGCTGTTGGTTTATTCCCTGTGGTCGGTATACGAGGCATTCGTATATGAGGCTGTGGCCTGCAGCCATGAGACACAGAGAGCGAGAGGGAGAGAGAGGGAGAGAGAGCTTTACCCATTACTGTCACAGTCACCGCGAGTGGTCGTGACGGAGGCCGGAGAAAAAGCCGATCTTGAGGGAGACGCGAGTCTTGATGTGAGCAGCTCTCTGAGTGCAGACCTGGTTGAGAAAACATCCATCATACGATGCAGGAGGGGAAATGAGGTTGCTGTCTATTAGGCTGCCGAGGATTGTCTCCGGGCCGCGGAGGAGAGGGGAGGTTACGGATGGCGAAGCCAACCGGAGTGGGCAGATCGAACAAGGCAGCGTGAGACACAGGATATTAGAGTCCAAAACAAGTCGCAGAGCAAGAGCACTCCACAGAATCCCATTTTTATTTCTTTATTTCTTTATTTTTTTTCCCTCCCCAGCAGCTCGTTCACGCGTCCCCTCGTTTGGCCTGCTTGCAGAAAAGGGTGGTTTTTTTCCCTCTTCTAATGGAAATGGAGAAAAAAATTGTAGACTGTTATTAAGACCATTAAGACTTCCACTAGATGCCAGTGTTGATGCATATTTTTGGTGGGGGGGATTGTGTTAAGAGCATAATTGCTAGTGCTGCTTTGTTTGCACGCAAAGGTTTAATTGCAGCGTGCAGGAGTTTTATGCTTGCTTAAGCAACAGTGTAGTAATTCTGGGAGTGAGAGAGATATCTACAACAATCAGCTTTAAATGTATTCATGTTTCATCCCAAGTGCAGTGCCAGAGAGCAGCAGGCTCAGCCGTGCTTTTTAAACCTGTGTTGTGTGTATATATACTTAGCAATATTAAAGGAGCAATATGTAAGTTGACTCTTGTAGTAATTCTGGGAGTGAGAAATATCTGCAACAATCAGCTACAGTCATGTTTCATCCCAATTGCAGTGCCAGAGAGCAGCAGCTTCGGCTGTGCTTTTTAAAGCTGTGTTGTGTATATATACTTAGCAATATTAAAGGAGCAATATGTAAATTGATGCATGTAGTAATTCTGGGAGTGAGAGAGATATCTACAACAATCAGCTTTAAACATACAGTCATGTTTTATTGCAATAGCAGTGCCAGAGAGCAGCAGACTTAGCCGTGTATTTTAAGCTGTGTTGTAAATATACTTAGCAATATTAAAGGAGCGATATGTAAGTTGACGCATGTAGTAATTCTGGGAGTGAGAGATATCTACAACAATCAGCTACAGTCATGTTTCATCCCAATTGCAGTGCCAGAGAGCAGCAGCTTCGGGCCGTGCTTTTTAAAGCTGTGTTGTGTGTGTGTATATATATACTTAGCAATATTAAAGGAGTAATATGTAAATTGATGCATGTAGTAATTCTAGGAGTGAGAGAGATATCTGCAACAATCAGCTTTAAACATACAGTCATGTTTCATTGCAATAGCAGATGCCAGAGAGCAGCAGACTTGGCCATGTATTTAAAGCTGTGTTGTAAATATACTTAGCAATATTAAAGGAGCAATATGTAAGTTGACTCTTGTAGTAATTCTGGGAGTGAGAGATATCTACAACAATCAGCTACAGTCATGTTTCATCCCAATAGCAGATGCCAGAGAGCAGCAGCTTCGGCCGTGTATTTAAAGCTGTGTTGTAAATATACTTAGCAATATTAAAGGAGCAATATGTAAGTTGACTCTTGTAGTAATTCTGGGAGTGAGAGATATCTACAACAATCAGCTACAGTCATGTTTCATCCCAATTGCAGTGCCAGAGAGCAGCAGCTTCGGCCGTGTATTTAAAGCTGTGTTGTGTGTATATATACTTAGCAATATTAAAGGAGTAATATGTAAATTGATGCATGTAGTAATTCTAGGAGTGAGAGAGATATCTGCAACAATCAGCTTTAAACATACAGTCATGTTTCATTGCAATAGCAGATGCCAGAGAGCAGCAGACTTGGCCATGTATTTAAAGCTGTGTTGTAAATATACTTAGCAATATTAAAGGAGCAATATGTAAGTTGACGCATGTAGTAATTCTGGGAGTGTGTTAAGAGCATAATTGCCTGTGTTGCTTTGTTTGCACGCAGAGATGTTTTTCAACCTGTGTTGTGTATATATACTTAGCAATATTAAAGGAGCGATATGTTAGATGAAGCAACCTGTTGAATAACATGTTGGAATACTGTAACCTTAGATGACTCAAGGTTACAGTCCACAACGCACCCATTTCCCACCCATTTTCAGGCTCTTCAACATGAATGTCCTTACAGTGCCACAACAGCATGCATTCCAAGGGTGGCTGCAAACAGCGCCCCACAGTGCTGGACTTTTACTAGGGCAGCAGTGTATGTATGCCCTTCATGCCTCAAGTTCTGACCACCCATGACCACCTATGTGAAGCACTAGTTAACCCATGCAGGCACTGCCCTCTTACCCCCAGCTCATTGCTAGGAGAGGCTAGCGGACCTGGTAGATGGAGTAAAGTCATGCCGCAGTGCTCTGCGAGGAAAGCAGCTAGTCGAGAGATTCAGATATTGTGGTAGCTAAAACCTTCGACACGACTGATCAGAGGTTAGAATACGCCGTCGGGGCAGCAGCACTACTTCTTCATCCTCTCATGTTGGACTGATTCCACTCCTACAGCTCTACAGTGACTCACTATCGCCTACTATCGGTGCAAAGTGGTGGTACAAGACAGAATGGGCCAGGGCTAGCTGGTTACCATGCTAACTCTGACGATATCTCTGCAAAACAACACATAGACAGTTTTGACACGCTGTTGAAACTGTTGTTTCTTCACATTCTGTTAACAATTTTAGTTCAACTTGGAATTTTTAAATCTAAAAAACTTGCATATTGCTCCTTTAATGACAGAGACAGGGTTAGTGCTAATATACCATTTGTCTCAATAAAATGACTGAAAATGCCTTTAAATAAGTAAAATAATCTTATCATAGTTCCAAAATAAGGATCGCTGAAGTACATTAGACTAGAGATGCTTTCTTATGCCAACATGTGATTTTTGCAGTGCACTAAAATGAGTTTATTCATTGTTTCTGCTCATTTCACAGCCGAGCAGGTCTAGTGTAAAACGGAACTGCGTGCATGTTAAAATCCTAAATCTGGCTCATACACTCCACAGATGAGTCTCAACAGCTGTTGTCAGATGTTAATGAGGTTTTTGCATGTCATCATTCCCGGTCCTGAGCTTCTCTCGTTCCTGTCTGCTTTGTGAGACCAGCTGAAATCAGGCGTTTACTTTCATTCGGCACCGTGATGGAAAAAAAAACATCTGTATTTATGCAGGCATCAGCACATACGCCGCATGGTTTAGAATGTTTATGTCTGGGTATTTTTCCTGCCTAAAAAGGCTCAATAGCAGTGTTTCCCGGTCCTGGAGGCACACTGCGCTCTGCTATTAGTGCTTTCCTTGCCCGAACCCGGTACTGCTCGGTAGGGGGCTGATAACGAGCTGATTCATAGGATCAGATGTTTTGTAAGCATGGAGAACACTAAGATGTGCAGTGTGGCTTCAGGACCAGACACATACAGGGTTTTGCCCCACTCAGGTGCAGCTGACAACAGAGCAGCTCCCATAATTAGCTCTTAGCTGATGCTAGCATCTCCAGTGCTAAAGCAGTGAGTGGAGATTAGGGGCGGTACTATTTTAACTTTAGGCCCCACGTGATGTAAGAAGGGGAGCCAAAATCTGAACACCTTGACCATGTTTTGGGATCTGGAGGGCCACAAAACAAACTGAGAACCTCAGATACTCAAATACAAGCTCACCAGACATAAAATGAGTCACCTGTGATTGTAATAATGTGTAGTACCTCCACGAGCACCAACAACAGCTGTGACTGGATTTGGTATGGACCGGACCAGTTTCTGGATGTGGGCCACATCAATGTTCAGGCACTCTTACATCAAAGAATTGGTCAGTTGAGCCAGATTTGGTGGATGCCTTCCCTGGCACAATCCCGAGGAGAATTCCCTGTAGACTGGGATTTTAGCCACTGCTGGTAGACCCGTATGACCGTACGCTGCTTCCATACACCTGCAGATTCAGCTACTTCCTTCACACTATGGTCTTTGGCACGCCCAAATGCAGTCACTCCTTTTAGCCAATCATTAACATCTGCTTTGGAGCCATTTTCCACACATGGAACGAGACATTCCCTGCACTGTACCACCTCTTCTCAGTGTATGGATCCCGCCACTCTGCTGTCTGCAGTCTGACTTCCTGTGTCTTTGTGTGTGTGTGTGCGTGTGGTTGCTTGTGTGTGTGTTTGCTTGTGTGTGCGTGTAGTTGCGTGTGTGTGTGCGTGTAGTTGCGTGTGGGTGTGCGTATGTGTGCGTGTGGTTGCGCGTGTGGGTGCGTGTGCGTGCGTGTGTGCGTGTGCTGTGTCTTTAATGCTGCATGCATGTTTGTGCTGCAGGTGTTTCTGAGTGATGCATCATTTAAGGGTCTTTTTGCATATGCAGATCTCTCAGCGAATGATTGGATGATTATGTCTGATGGAACAGATGTCCTTATTGCTCTAATGGCCTCGCCCGGGGGTGCTGCTGCCGTGCGAGAGCGTGTTTGAGATAAAACGCTGTTGTCTCCGGCTGCTCTCGGCTTGTGTAGAGTGCAGATTGCTACACCGCGCTGTGGGGAACGAGAAGGAGAGGATTTGTTCAGTATCCAATTACCTCTGGAAACAATGAGTGTGGTGCACAAGCTTCACCCGTCCACCCATCCTCAGCAGACATGAAACTAAACGGCGTGGCTGGGAAGGAGGCAGCCGCAGACGAGACTCAACAGTTACCCCGTTATTTGTGCTATTGTTGCTGCTGTGATTATCGCCGTGTTCGCGCGTCTCTAATGGAGTCTGTAGGAAGATGAGGACTGCCATAGATGAAAGCTGCTCTGCTGCTCTGCACTGGAAAAGTAGTGCAACTACCTTACAGTGCCGAAAGTATGTGGACACCTGACCATCACACCTGTATGAGCTTGTTGGGTGTCCCATTCCAAATCCTTAGGCACTGAAATGGAGTTGACCCCCCTCTGCACTCTTCTGGAGTGGCTNGCCGAAAGTATGTGGACACCTGACCATCACACCTGTATGAGCTTGTTGGGTGTCCCATTCCAAATCCTTAGGCACTGAAATGGAGTTGACCCCCCTCTGCACTCTTCTGGAGTGGCTTTCCACAAGACTTCAGAGTGTGTTTGTGGGAATGTGTTCGTATTCGGTCAGAAGAGCATTGGTGAGGTCAGGAGCTGATGGTGGACAAGAAGGTCTGGTTCAAGATCCACGTTCCAGTTCATCCCAAAGGTTGAAGTCAGGGCTGTGTGCAGACCACTGGAGTTCCTACACAAACTGTGTCATTGCACTGGGGTGTTCAAACCTGCATACAGCTGTCACTCCATGACAGTCTGGCACGACACCATTGAAGTCTTTGGTGACGTTGACATGGTGTTAAGGACAGTCGTCGTAACGGTCTGTGTGCATGTAGTCCTGCGTCAATGGTGCCGGCACTAACAGGATGACTCATGGAGGACATCACTGCTCGCTGAATGTCTGCAATCGTGGCTGTTAGGTCAGGCACAGTCAGGTACAGCGATAAGGCCCGTCCTTGCTTACGTCACATGTGTGGCTGAGCATGAAACTCGAATCATTCGCATGTCTCACGATGTCAAACCCACCCACCAAGTTTCTGTCGGTTGATTCCTTCTGGATGCAGCTCATCATTTTACAATTTACAGTACCTGGGTTTGTGTTTGACCAAAATTAGCAGTTCTGTTTTATTCTGTACACTACTGGAAACACGTCTCCCAAATTCCAGATCAAGTATTGTATTTTACAACATCTTTATAACGGTCAAAATAACAGAAACACCTCCAGAAGCCTGTTTCAAACCGTCCTCGATGTGCGTTTCACCCCAGCCACCGCTTGCCATTCTTTCTGTAGGTCACTTGAGGTCATCTTACGGTGGTTAAGTGACATTGGAGTGAGGTGGCGCTCATCACGGTCAGTAGAGAGAGAGTGGTTTTGGCCCCTCTGCCCGTGTGTTTGCTGCTTGACCTTGTTCTTTTGAGCGCTCTGTTTTGAAGTGTTCAGGATGGACCTGACGTTCACTGTATCTGCCAGTAAAGCTAGAACCGAACCTTCTGTTCCTCACTACGAACCTTTCTCCTCAGCTCTGTTGGTCTGTAGTTGTATTTTGACTACACGTAATGTTTGGGTGGTACTAGCTCTGCTTTTGGCATCCAGCTGGTTATATAACAAGAGAACAGCAGCAGTGGCTTCTATACTGCTGCTGGTTAGGATGGGGTTTGGTTCAGGTGATCACCTAATCGGCATCGCATTAAGTAGAACGAGGTGAGTCTGTGAAGGAGTTCTCTTCAGAACGGCTGCTGTACATGTGGAGATGCTGAGTGGTCTCTTATTTTTATCCAGAGCTGTATATCCATATGTTATTCGGTTTGGATTTGACAGTATGTTACTTCATATAGTGTTTATTAATCCGTCAGATAGAGTATACCTGGTATGTATGGTCCCTGTGGATGTGTTTGGGACAGTGGCCACATGGGGGCGCTCTATCCCTCCTCTTCGGCACTGACACAGAGAGAGAGACGCAGAGAGATTAGAAACTTGGACTACTGATTCATCTACGGCTAAGCTTTAAATACGCTCCACAATTCACTTACATGCTGCTGTCTACTCCTCGTCTCTCCCGCTGCTCCTCCTCCTCTCTCCCTCTGCTCCCTCTGCACTCACTTCAGGAAGAGCTAGTGCTGTTTTTGGACTCTGTGTTTCTTTTGTCAGCTGACCCATAATACTCACTCCTCATGCACGGAGCATCGTCTGCAGATCTCTTTGCGGAGTGCCTGGAAGCCTTTGGTTTCATCCAGCTTTAGTCATGCGTTAATTCCTTCCTCTGTGTATCCTCAACTTTTTGTGGGAGGGATAAGACGCACGCCTGCTGCGCCGGTCGGACCGTAGGACCCCTCACCCCCCCTGGACGGATCAAACAGGAGTAAAGCACGTGTTCAGAATTGATATGGATCTAAACTCTCCTATCAGAGCTGCAGACTGAACTGGACTTGTGCTCTAAAGGTGATCCAGCAGGTCTTAACAGCTGCTTTCTTGGTTCTGCTTCACCAGATAACTTTTAATGAGTCTGCCATATGCTACAGCAGACGGAGGAGTCTTAGAGAGGACAACGGCAGGGAGAACATTCAGGACCTTCCTTTTTTTAAGGATAGAAAGTTGCAAAACATTCATCTCTGTTTTTCCGTCTATTGGAGATTCTTGTGTTCGACTGTTAGCCTGTTCTAGTGTTAAATATGAGCTAGTTCTAGTTTTTGACTGTTTATTGGTTCTGACTGTTCGTCCTAAGTGCTGACTATTTGCCAGTTTGACTGTTAGCTAGTTCTGATTTTTAGTTTCTCCTTTTTTATCTTTTATCCAGTTCTATGTTTATTTGTATTATTCAGTAAGTCATTATAATAAGTTTTGTTTCACAGATTTCATAGTTAAGAGATATAAACTTTGATTTTTAACCCACTATCAGCTTTGAAATTAGCTAGTTCCAATGTTTGCCTAATTCCAACTCTTAGCCATTCACATTTTTAATAATTAGTCCATATAAGTTTTTACCATTAGCTAGTAGATTTTGACTGTTTTATTATTTATTTTTTTATTTTAAGTTTTGATTTTTAGCACACTTTCAGTTTTGACTGTTTGCTAGTTCCAAGTTTTGACCCATGTTATCCAGTTATCCAGTTTTCTATTTTAATAATACTTTACTATAAACCTATAATAGGTTATGACCATGAGCCAATTAAGTTATGGACTGTTAGACTACTTAAATTTCTAAATTTTCTTTTAATTGTAAGTTTTGACTGTTAGCAATTATAATTATTATTAACCCATTATCAGTTTTGACTCTTAGGCAGTTCAGTGTTTTTGATTAATTACTTGTTTAATTACGTGTTTACTGTTAGCCTGTAATTTTTGACTGTTTTTCCATTTAGCAAATTTTGATTGTTGACTGTTAGCTAGTTCCAAGATTTCACTGATACATACAGTTTGATTATTAAGTCATTATTACTTTTACTGTTAGCCAGTTAACGTTTTCACTGTTAGTTTATTTTCATTTTTGACTTTTAGCTACTTTTGACCCATTATTATTTCTGACTGTTAACCATTCAAAGTTTGTTAGTTTTAGTTTATATGATATTCTAAGTTTCACCTGTTAGACAGTCATAATGTTGGTCTCAGTTCTAATTTGGGGCTGTTAGCTAGCTGTATATTTAGTTCTAATGTTTTCTGTAGGCCAGTTCTACTTTTTGCCTACTAACCCAGTTTAAGTTTAAAATATTTGCCTGTTCTATTTGTGAATGTTGTCTTATACTATGATTTAGCAATAATTTCCTATGTTAAGTTGACTATTAGTCTGTTTATGTTGTTGACGGTCATCCAGTTCTAATTCTAGGTCTAACTTTTAACTCATCATCCCAGTTTAAATATCATCCACCTGTATTTTTCCTGTCTCGGACTGCTGTCGGCTCCGTGGGCTGCCTGGAGAGGAAGTGTTGTAAAGCCTTGTTTTGCTCCTTACCTTCTGTCCGCATCCCAGCGGCTCTGAACTTTTCTGTGGCATTTGAAGAAATGGCTCCACTCTACCAAAGAGTTTTAGGGAAGATCAACACCAGAAGGTCCATTCCTGAAGTGAGCCACCTACTGGCTAGAGGAGGGAACAGCAGGCGTAAATGCAGCTGGGCTGGAGATGAGAACGTAAGAGCAGTCTTCTCTTCATTCCCCTCCATCTCCTTTTCTTTAGCGAGTCAGTGTGTATCAGTATTACCCACGATGCTAGGCAGGAGAGATGAGGATGCCCACCTACTGCCCTGTATGACTGTGTTGCATACGCTCGGTTGTGCCCCTCTGGCTGCTGCTGCCAGGTTTTGCCATCCTGAAATGAAAGTGTGGCGATGCCGTTTGATTCAGAGCTGTTTGATGAGTGTGATTGCCGTCACGCTTGAGAAGTCACCATTCTCGGCCTCCCCAATGCCAGCGCAGTCCTATACTCATTAGCTCGGGGTTTTAATGAAACTCTAATCGCCACGAGCTGATGAGGTTCTCTTTTGTTTATCTCAGGGCATGGTCCGCGTGTCACGGCCTAAAAAAAACCCAAACAATTCATGTTTTATTTTTTCTGGTGCTCATTTCATTGTAGGCTGTGTTGGAGGAGATGCTAGCACTGTGTCTAACAGATGGCGAGTCTGGTCTTACCCTTTGGAGGTCGTTATTAGATTTGTGTGTTTCAGAGAGGGTTTGTGTCAAGCCAAAAATGTCCTCCTGCACCAGAGTGTCCAGAGGCAATGCCCTCATTTGGTCTTCGCTGGAACCTTCTCACAGCTTAAACCGCTACGGTGTACTGAGGGAGCACTCTAGAGCACGATATATACAGCATTTAGCTGGCGCCCTTATCCAGAGCACCTTCCAAGGTAGGCCAATGTAGTGTTAAGAGTCTTGCCCAAGGACACTTCTTGGTGTAGTGCAGTAGAGCCGTAGAACTGGGAATCGAACCCCAGTCTCCCACATGGTGTGGTAGCATCCCGGCAGGTAGTGGTGTCATCTATCGCGCCACACCAAACACACTGAATTGAGCATCGAATGAACATTTGTATTGCTGCAATGAATTGACATCTACATGACTAATTAACTTTGACTGTTCAACTAAACTTTGTCTTAATCAGTTTAACCCCTTAAGACTTGTGCATTGGCGTGTTTGTGTCCAGACTTCTGAGAGTTAGGTTGGGCTTAAAGAGAAACAAGCTTTATTACAGGTCAGACATGGAGATGGATCAACCTGGACATGCGATCCCAATACAAACACTGAACAGAAGACCTCATAATTTTTACAGTGTGCATCTTTTACAGTGAGCATCACCTCTGCACTGCCAGAACACTAGATGGTGGTGGGGTTTTTAGGCTACTGTGTTGACTTTCTTGGCGTTCTACAAACGACACCTGCTGAGACTGAGTGGATTGTGTTGGAGTTGGAGATGTTGACGCTACCAAGTGGACCAATCACAGCTGCATCTTTCTGCATCGCCACGGTGCATAGCTACATTTGTGGGGAGGTACACCTCAGGCTACGGCATAGGGTACATGGCTATGTAGTACCTAAGCTTTGCTTAAGGCGTGGATTCAAAGCACAAGCATAAATTGGCCTTTAGTCTTTAGGGTAAGCCTAGGATAGGTTTGGTAAATGTTATGCAAGTTATGTAACTTGGAGAGTGAGATATAGAAGTGTGGGATCATCTACAGATCCTTAGAGCGAGCGAGCACTGTCCGGCCTGCTAACACTCTGCAAGGTTCCATGCCAGGCTGGTGGAGCTGTCTGTGGTGCTGAAGCAGTGTACGACTACCGTTTCTTGGATTGGGTGGTGCCCAGGAATGTAAGTGACTCCACAGTGGAAACCGCAGCGGTTCCGATGGTAAGGGGTGGTAGGGAGGTGAGATGGGGTCTGAAGTTGACTACCATGCCGGGCTGGTGGAGCTGTCCGTGGTGCTGAAGCAGTGTACAACTACCGTTTCTTGGATTGGGTGGTGCCCAGGAATTTAAGTGACTCCACAGTGGAAACCGCAGCGGTTCCGATGGTAAGGGGTGGTAGGGAGGTGAGGTGGGGTCTGAAGTCGACTACCGTGTGGTAGTGTAAATGAAAGAAACTGTCTGAGTGAAATCAACCAATGCCAGGCTGGTGGAGCTGTCCGTGGTGCTGAAGCAGTGTACGGCTACAGCTTCCTGCTAACACTGTTGACAAAACAATAACGTATACAATCTGATGGATTCGTATGTTATGGACACTGCCAGTAGTGACAATTCTCTTGTGGGTCCAAGTTGACGATCCGCTCTGCTGCCCTGATTATTCACTGGAGTTTGGCTCGTTCCTATGAGGTAGAGGAACCAAACCAGATGGTTATGGAGGATGTGAGGACGAACTCAATGATCACTGTGTAGAACTGACTCATCAGGGTCTGCGGCAGGTTGAATTTCTTTAGCTGTCTCAGGAAGAGCGTTCTCTGCTGTGCTTTCTTGGCTATGAGACGGTGTTCCTCTTCCACTTCAGGTTCTTGGGTATGGTGGTGCCCAGCAACTTAAGTGACTCCACAGTGGAAACTGCAGGTCTTCCGATGATGAGGGGTGGTAGAGAGGTGGACCCTAATGTCTGAGTGAAAGTCAACTAATGGAACCTGTGAAGTGGTATTTGGGATGGTAGCATTTTAGCATTTTGGCTAATTTAAAGGGAGCTTAGTTATCAGTGAAGGTGCTGGGTTTGAATCTATATGACTTCAGTGTGCATGTCGGTGTGTGTGCTAGACTGCACGTGTTGACCAGTAGTGGCACTCTCACATTGCTGTATTTACCCCACCGCCATACGGGATTACAGCTCCAAATTCCGAGTGCCAGAGATGTTTGCCATTGCTGCCACGCTCCTCTTGTTTTACATGGACTTCAGGCCCATCAATGAAGTTCCTTATTATGGTATGGGATGTTGACAGGCCCTCAGAGGTTTCACTCCATTGACTGGAGAAGTGTTCAGTGGGTTTGGGGTTTTTACAAGCTCTCTCGGGTTCCTCTCGCTCAGTAGGGCTAGTGAATGGAACCGAGTGTGAATCCAGAGGACAAAGCATACAGCCAGCGTGGATTCAGTAGAGCTGTCACTGTTGATTATATTTGTAATCGAGTAATGGACTTCATTGATGATTAATGAAACAAGGCTGTTCTAAAATGTTGGAAGCTTTCAAAGACGGATCTACCCGTCAACAGACAGCAGCGTTCCCAGGCATATTTTAATAGATTAGCTAGTGGTTATGTTTAGCTCAATCCGGATCCTATCAGTTTCTTTTGGCATTCTGTTCATACCTCTGTTGTAGAAGCTCTCAGATCTTGGCAGATGAAAACATCTTCAGTCTATTCTCAGTATATCTAAATTTCCTTATTTTAGGAGTTTTACGCCTTGTCCACACATACACGGGTTTTTAAAAACATCTTTGTCCACATGAAAACACTATCAAGAGCAACCAAACCAGCAGGCAGCAATATAACCCTAACCGTAAAGCTGCATTGGCCAATCAGAAGCCTGGCTGCATCCCAAACCACACATTTATATACATTAAATGCTATACTAGTTAATGCTCTTTTAATGGTGCTGCACCACTGTACACACCTTTTAGTGCTGTAGTGTGCGGTTTGGGACACAGCCCCTGTGTGGTGGGAGTGCTGGATGTAGCAGTGACCTCCGTAGCGCGTTCTGACGCCTCTGTTCTTCCTTATAGTGCCTGTACATTTATGTGCAGACGTGTGCAAGTCCTGTTAGCGATGCTAACACTAGCACTATTTTGGCTAATACCATTAAATAACACTGCCTCAAGTATACCGCATACTCAACGTTACAAGCCACAACCTCTTGTTTACAACACTGAAAAGAGAGTTTCTGAATATCTTCACCCTGAATATCTGAATATCTCCGTGTTTGGTGACCTAAAACACTGTTTGCGAGTAGATGAAAGACCAAAACACATTGAAAAGGCTACGTTGTAAAAAATGCCCATGTACAGCTCTGGAAAAATTGAAGAGACCACCTGAAAATGATCAGTTCCTCTAGTTGTTTCTGGGTTTGTGTTTGACCCAAATGAGCAGGTCTGTTTGATTCTATACACTACTGGAAACACGTCTCCCAAATTCCAGATCAAATATTGTATTT
>JAVGWN010001076.1:0-12929 GCA_034552555.1 Semaprochilodus insignis
AGTGGACTGAATTTATTTGAACGCTTCTCGTTTCTGGCATCAATTTCAGCCTCATATGATGTGCGGGTTTAGAGTCCTGCAGTATTTCAGACCGTCCACTAGATGGCACTCGTGCTATACACAATAATAGTGCCCTGTAGTTCGGCGGCCAGTGAGTAGAAGCACAAGGGTAGGTGTTTCTAATAAAGTGGCCAGTTAGTGGAAGCACAGTGTGGGTGTTTCCAATAAAGTGGCCAGTTAGTATAAGCACATGGTGGGTGTTTTCAACAAAGCGGACGGTTAGTGGAAGTATGAGCTAGGTGTTTCTATTAAAGTGGCCACTTAGTGAAGTTCGGGACTGTTGTATTAAGCTCTCTCTGTGCGGTGTAGCTGGCTGGTGTAGGATGAGAACAGTAAGAGAACCTGTTTTTAGGGCCACGTTCTGCAGAACCAGGACAGGTAAATTGATTAGGTGCTGGAATAAACCCCACTGTGGCTCTCAGTGGTGCTAAATCAGCACAAACCTGTTTTATAAATAACCCGCGCAGCAGCGCCTCCTGGCGGCCGGGAACACAGACTGTCGTCACCTTATTAATACCATAAATGTGCTGCTGTGATATTTTATAGTTATTTAGAATAAAAACTGATTTATTTCAGATTTTGTAGTAAAGTAAATATTAAAACGAGTATTTATTTAATACTACAATCAAAAATAAACATTATATCCTAAATACACTGTAGAAAAACGTATGTATTTTATATTGTGGTCCCTAAATAAATTTAATTCGTGTTTATTTTACTACTGTTATTAAAACAGTTATTTTATTTGGTTATCCCATATAGTGTCTTCTCCAGAGTATGTGTTTAGAATATTGGTTTTCTTTATGTTGGCGTTATTTATATATTACATGATAATAAATGAAAATAAACGACCTAAATCTAAACCGAGTTTAAATGATGCAAATTACGACAGTCAAACAGCCTTCACTCACACCCAACATCCGGATCAATATTGATTCGGATAGTTTGCGTGTGTGTATTAACTACCAGCCAATCCAAGCACAGGAGGGCGGGGCTTGTCGGAAAACAGGTGGAGAAAGAAAAAGCGCTCTGTATTTGTGTATATTCAATTCAATTCAATTCAATTCAACTTTATTGTCATTATACCAATACAGGGTTATGCAGTATAACGAAACACAGTCAGGCTCCTTCTCCAGTGCAGTTACAAGGATATATATATATATATATATATAGTGTAGTGCAAAGACAAGTAGACAAAAACAATGTGTGCAAACAGTACAGTATGTGTACAGGACATGTGCAAAGTGTAAGAGCAGTATCAGTTAAGTATGTGGTTGTAAACAGTATAGATATATAAAGTGTACAGTGCAGGAAGGAGAATAGCAGCTTAATGTTCAGGTAACAGCTAAATTGCTTAGTACAGATGTTCAGTATAGATAAATAAATAGATAAATAAATACACAGCTGGGTGTTCAAGTATAAAGTGCGGTGCAAACAGTCCTGTGAGGTAGTGGAGCCCAGTGCTGGGGGATCTTGGCTAGAAATCAGTAACAGTCTTTAGTGGTGTGGTCATGTTCTGGTAGGCGCTGCCGGTGTGACCAGTTTGACAGCTCTAGGGTAAAAGCTGTTCCTGAACCTGGAGGTTCTGGCTCGGATGTTCCGGTACCTCTTTCCGGATGGCAGAGGTTGGAACAGGGGTGTGTGGGGTCTGAGGATATGTTGACTGCTTTCCTCAGACATCTCTTGTCGTAGATGTCCTGTATGGGTGGGAGGGTAGTTGCGGTGATATGCTGTGCAGTCTTTACCACCCTCTGCAGGGCCTTGCGCTCGGCAGAGGTGGCGCTGCCATACCACACAGTGATGCAGCTTGTCAGGATGCTCTCCACGGTGGATATATAGAAGTTGCAGAAGAGCTGCTGTGGCAGGTTGACTCTCCTCAGCCTTATGTATATACAAATATTTGTTTTATATATATATAATGAAATATGAAAAATGAAATGTATTAAAAGCATATAAGTAAATTACATTACACACACTACATTAAATATAAATAAAATATACGTAACAAAAATATATATATGTAAACAAATATTTGCATATATATATATTGTTTATATTTTATCCCATATTCACACGTTAATGTAAATACATGTTATGCATGATTATATGGTTGTAAACGTAAACAGCCAATCCCCGCGCAGAGGGGGCGTGGCGCGCCGGAAAACGGGTGGAAAACAAACCCAAACACAAGCCCTGCTTATCTGACGCTTCAGCCGCCTGAGCGTGATTTATCCTCGGTTTGCTGGATCGAGTCGGTCCGCCTGAGAGCCGCCGTGGACGGAACCCCTCCGCAGGCCGTGTGGTCGGTGTGCATGCAGCAGAATGGAGCCGGAGACACGCCGAACGGAGCCGGAGACACGCCGCTGCTGAGGCGCTTCGGGCCGGAGGGCCGAGCAGGCCCTCAGCCGCGGGTCATGGTGGTGTTTTCGGCCGCCAGTGAGAGCGAGGAGTCGGTGGACGCGGGACCCAGTCTAGGGGGTGCAGCGGCGGGGCTGGAGGAGCAGGAACCCCGCAAAGCAGTGACTGGAAGCCCGCGGGGGAACCTGGGCAAGACCCTCCACTCCTTTGGTCCAGCCCAGGAGGTAAAACTGAGGTTTTCAGTATGGAGGTGTGTGTATGTCCACAACAGTGGGGTAAGGTGGGCTGTAGTATGATACAGTGAGGTAAGGGTGGGCTGTCGTATGACAGGGGGGTAAGGGTGGGCTCTAGTGTGATACAGTGAGGTAAGGCTGGACTGTAGTATGACAGTGGGGTAAGGGTGGGCTGTAGTATGACAGTGAGGTAAGGGTGGGCTGTAGTGTGATACAGTGAGGTAAGGGTGGGCTGTAGTGTGATACAGTAGTCTAAGGGTGGGCTGTAATGTGACACAGTGGGGTAAGTGTGGGCTTTAGTGTGATAGAGTTGGGTAAGGGTGGGCTGTAGTGTGACATGGTGGGGTAAGGCTGGGCTCTAGTGTGGCATAATGGGGTAAGGCTGGGCTCTAGTGTGGCGTAATGGGGTAAGGCTGGGCTCTAGTGTGGCGTAATGCGGTAAGGGTGGGCTCTAGTGTGGCGTAATGGGGTAAGAGTGGGCCGTAGTGTGACATGGTAGGGTAAAGGTGGGCCGTAGTGTGACACGGTAAGGTAAGGGTGGGCCATAGTGTGACACGGTGATGCTGAGATGTTGTTTATGACAGTTTTGGCCTTAAACCCCATTCATGGTGGAGGGATACATCCTGCAGGGCATAAAAAATAGTCCCCCAAAGAAAACGGATTATTTCCAGATTTTCCCTACATCAACATTCCGTATAACACTCAGAAGACGCGTGTAGGTTCACTGGTGGTTCAGATAGTAAATAAGATGCCTATGTGTGTGTTGTAGACATGGAGAACCCTGGTTCCCATCACCACCACTGTAAAGAACATCTGTCTTGAACTATGCAGATTTTTAGAAACATTGGTGGAGTTCCCCTTTAAGTAGCGGCCATTACCATGAGAGTCTGTCCTGTTTTAATACTACACTGAGTTTGGATTGTGTCATGTGACGTTGCATTAAGGTGTCTTAGCTAATGCTCACGCTGTAACATCCCCGGTGTTGGATTAACACAGTGTTGTAATTCTCTCTGACAGTGTTGCATTAAAACCTGCAGTATGCAGCTGACACCTACAGCCATGGTTCTCCAACCACCTGCAGTTTTGCTCCCAACCTGCAAAACATAGAGACAGACCACAAACGCGGACCCCCTGGGGGTTCATTTACTAGTGTAATATACAGCATGCACTGTGGACATTATATAGATTATGTAATGCAGGTATATAAGCACTAATTTAACAGTGTAATATACTGTACATATTTCTTACCAGATATAATTTGTATACAACAATATAACTGTTTACTATACAGTATATACTGCTGACTGCATATACTACCACAGTATTAGTTTAACAGTCTACTGTTCAGTGTACATACTGCTTACTGTATATGTTTACAATACAGTACTTAGTACAGTAACACACAGTGAATATGCAGTGTGTAATATATAATATACTGTATATACTCTGTAAATGACCGTATGTACAGTGCATAGCATGTATTGTGTGTATAATATATTGCTAAGTGTTAATTAACAATGTAATATGCAGTATATATTGGTTACTCTATAGAATGTGTATAATACAGCACTGTAAATCTCATTATAATATACATGATGGTGTAGTATAATTACAGTATAATATACAGGACTGTGTACATTATGTACTGTATATAATATAGTAATATTTGAAGTATTCATTTATATAGTGTAATATACAGTTTATATACTGATTACTGCATATTCTGTATATAATTAAACACCATTAAACTGCTAATGTAACAGTGTAATGTACAGTGTTGACTGTAGGTGTTGGTTTTGCTGTGCCTGCTTCATGTATGCCGTCTCGTTTGTTTTGGTGCTTGGTCATTAATCTACGAGCAGCACGTTTCCCACGTCTCCGTCCTGCCACTCCGCCGCTTAACTGCTGGATCTGATCACCAGAGACGACAGCAGCATTAGCCAGGTTCCCTCTGTGTTTACTGAAGCCTGATTGGCTGGTTTCCTCCAGGGGCAGACCTGCGGCTCCTGTAATTGGCTCCCAGTCAGATGGGCTGTGGGACGGGGCTCTGAGGGATTAAAGGTGTTGAAGCGTGTTTTGGAAAGGTCCTGCTGAAGGTGTCAGTGGTGAAGGTGTCAGTGCTGAACTCACCGTGTCCCCTGATTAGCGTAATCTCGTTAGAGCTCGAGCCTTTTAAACACCGTGTCTTTAAGCACTACAGGCCTGTTTTAGTGATCTGATCAGCTACTGCAGCACCTGCTCTGACACGCGTGTAGTGAGAACCGATGCTCTTTATGGATGATGTGAAAGTCACTTCAGGGTTTTACCTAAAACAGGTCCGTTAAAGGGCCGTTACTGGGCGTTAGCTCCCAAAGACACAGTCAGGGCCGGTCGCCATGCAGGAGGATTGACCTCCACCATGAGGGTTAATAAGAAACACAGCAAGCAGTGTGTCCAAGCGAATGGTCCCGACTGCAGCTCTGTGTAAATAACCATCAACTGTTAACATCTGTAAATGACTCTGTATCGACACTCTGCGCTGTTATTGGAAGAACTGGTCTTCCGCTTTTACCTTTCTTCTTCTTCCGCTCCGTAGTTTGGAATATTCAAAACCAACTTTCTTCATCATCTTCACCGTGATAGCCTTCAGTTATCTCCAGTGTAACCATGGAAATGAGTACATCACCACATGTAGCCATGGTAACATGTAACGCAGTAACTATTAAACATCTATAGTGCAACCATGGTAACAGGTAATACTATAAATATGATATAATTGTAGTGTAACCATAATAGTACAGCATAACCATGGAAACAGGTATAGTGGTACCATGAAAACGGGTGTAGTGTAACCATGGAAACAAATGTAACTATGGAAATTAAAGTAAGGTAACCATGGAAACGGGATTCTGAATGAATGCACTGTCAAAACTACTACTGCTGATTACAGTATGTTATATTGTGGGTTATAATAGCAGTGCCAACTACCCTACACCCACCACCACCATCGCTACCCACTTAATACCAACCCTAACCCCCCTACTACCACCACCACCGCTACCATCATCCCAACAACTACCACCACTTCCTACCACCACTCCCACCCCACTGCTACCACCACTCCCCTACTACTACCACCACCACTTCCATCATCCCCTACCACCACCACCATCACTACTCTGCTACTAACACCAACCTTAACCCCCTACTACTGCTTCCACCACCTTCCATCACCACCATCACCACTACCATCATCCCACCAACTACCCCTACCACCACCCGTACCACCATCACCCTTTGTTCACTCTGTTCCTCTTTATGTGCTGCAGTTTCCTGAGGTGATTCCTCTGAATGTTGGAGGGACGTATTTCACCACCCGCCTGTCTACTCTGCGCCGGTATGAGGACACCATGCTGGCGGCCATGTTCAGTGGACGCCACCACATCCCTCGAGACGCTGAGGGCCGCTACTTCATCGACCGGGACGGAGCGTATTTCGGGTGAGAAGGGTGCAGAAACTTCTAAACACCTGACACGTTTTAATAACTGCCCTGATTCTGACTGTAGAGTATTATGGAATTATGGAGTGATATTCACTCTGGTTTCAGTTCACACTTCATACTGTATATAATAACAATAATGATAATTATAATTTTTCTATCTTGCTTTGTTATTATTACTATTATTATTATAAAATAGCTACAATGAACAAAACCTCAAAAGGACATAAAGCAGTAATATTATAATAGAACATAAACATTAACATAAAACATGTATAATATGTATATTTGCAGGAGCTGTAAAATGTACAGAAATGATATGACGCATGCGAGACAGTTAAATACCGCGGTGAGTCTACAGACGTGCTTGAGTGCAGCTAAAATGTTAAATCTGTTAAAACTAACATGAACAAATCTGCGGACCAGTAAAGCTGTCTGACTTCTGTATTTTGTGCTCTGTTCATTTTCAGTGAGGTAATATTTGGTTATTGCTTTAAGTTCATTTCTTTTGCAGGATTCTGTAGATTCTACTAATTGGAAAAGGAAATCTGCAGCCTCCTGTTTCTCTGCCCTGGTTATTACTTATTTATTACACATACATAAAAGGAAGCGTTCACTCCGGAAACCTATAATCCGTTTACCCAGGAAGCCCATCACACACCCAGTACAGGCGTCTGTGAGCTGACATAAGAGTAGTAGTGTTCTCCTCCCAGCATGTTCAGCTCCGGTGATGTTGCATTTATCAGAAAATAAATATTCTATATTAATATTCGTTAATTCGTTCATCTTCTGAGCTGCTTGTCTTCCTGGGTTGTGGGAATGCTGGAGCCTATCCCAGCGCTCACTGGGCAAAAGGCAGGAAACACCCTGTACAGGCAGACCCCCCTGGAGGGCAGTAGTGTGATGAACCCTGGCTCCAGAGTGACGTGTGGTGTTGTGTTGTGAGTTTAGGGACATACTGAATTTCCTGCGTGGGGGAGAGCTGCCGCAGAGGGATCGTGTGCGTGCTGTGCACAGAGAGGCGCAGTACTACGCTATCGGCCCCCTGCTGGAGAGCCTGGAGGACACTCAGCCTCTGACCGGAGAGAAGGTCCGGCAGGCCTTCCTCGACCTGCTGCCATATTATAAAGGTACCATAGGGAACATACTGACAGAAAAGGGCTATTAATTTTTCAGTATCCACTATTAATTATTCAGTATCCATTATGAATTATTCAGCATCCATTATGAATTATTCAGCATCCATTATGGATTATTCAGTATCCACTATGAATTATTCAGCAACTACTATGAATTGTTCAGCGTTCACTATGAATTATTCAGCAGCCACTATGAGTTATTCAGCACCCATTATGAATTATTCAGTAACTACTATGAACTATTCAGTATCCACTATGAATTATTCAGTNTCAGTAACTACTATGAATTATTCAGTAACTGCTATGAAGTATTCAGTGTCCACTATGAATTCTTCAGTAACTACTATGAATTATTCAGTAACTACTATGAATTATTCAGTATCCACTATGAATTATTCAGTATTAAAACTCTTAGAGTTTAAAGGGATATAGAGCAGCCCTGTGTCGTGTGTCGTGTGTGAATAGTTTTTATTAATTTCATTATTTTTTATGTTCTCTCAGATAATCTGGAGCGGATCGTGGAGATAGCGAAGCTGCGAGCGATGCAGAGGAAAGCGCGGTTCGCTAAGCTGAAGGTCTGCGTTTATAAGGAAGAGATGCCCATCACGCCGTATGAGCGGCCGCTCTTCAACTCCCTGCGGTTCGAGCGCTCGGAGAGCGAGGCCAAGCTGTTCGAGCACCACTGTGAGGTGGACGTGTCGTTCGGGCCGTGGGAGGCCGTGGCGGACGTTTATGACCTGCTGCACTGCATCGTGAGCGACCTGGCCGAGCGCGGCATTACCGCCGACCAGCAGTGCATCGGAGTCTGCGACAAGCACCTCATCAACCACTACTACTGCAAACGGCCCATCTACGAGTTTAAGATCACCTGGTGGTGAAGGACGGTCCACTCTCAAAGCTGATGTGTTAAAGCCTTGAGTTCTTTATTTATTTCTGATTCAGTGAGCAGCGCTGGCGTGGGGTTTGCAGCCTCGCTTTCCTAAACTTTCCTAAACAGTTAACACTTTTTTAATGCTGCTTCTGTCTGCGTTTCTAACCAACACTAGCGCAGTAACTGTCAGTCAGCTGGGTTATTAGCGTCTAATAAGCTGCTAGGGATGCGCCATCTAGTGGCTGCACTACTTCAGAGTTCCAAAGTCTAAAGTTGTGTAATGAGAGGTGAGTCAGCGTTGACTAATTACTGAGGACGCCCTGAATAAACCACAGGAAAACTGAATACGAGTTTAGTTTAAAAATCTGTGATGAAGCCAAATCTGAACTAAACCGGTCAGTATAGCATCACATGCTCTTTATGGACCCTGGAATCTCGCAAATTTGTATCCCACTTAAGCGCACACAGGGTGGCCTTACAGAGATACTTGGGAGGCTCCTCTGCTGTTGTCTTCTCTGAGGCGTCCTTGTTGTTAGTGTCATAATCACGTGATCAGTGATTAGCCAACATCAAGCTTGGTGTGTCGGTACAGCCCACTAGTCTATGCAACTCCCAGCGCCAAATGGGAATTCAGGGCCGGAAATCTGATATTATTCATGTACGTTCATGTTGATGCCAGTTCTGACACTGATACACACATATTTATAAAACCTGATTTTGCATTACAGAGAAATGCACAAACTTTCAGTAGAACGGATAAAAACCCAGCCATTTTAGCAGCATCACCTAAATATACTACTCATCCAAAATACAATAACTGTGTCTATATAATTTAATATATAATAATATAATTAATAATATAATTTAAGTTAGAATTATTGATCTGATCCATCCAATGCTGATAATTTAAGAAAAATAATGATCTGATGATAATAAATTAATTCCAATATCATCAGGCATCGCTAACACCTGGTGGAGGGGTTTAAAGTCGTCTAACGTACAGTAGGAGTAGGTGTCAGACAAGGGTTAAAAGGAAGCTAGCTAGCTAACGTTAGCTATCTTCACTTTAGCCGGGCAGCGCAGAAAAACGGCTGACAACCAAAATATGAAGTTGTGCGTTCATAGCGTTAAACATCCTATTAAACTCACCAACTATATAAAGGGTCTCCAAAAAAGGCCAGTTTGGCTTTAACTAGTTGGTGCTAATGTTTACTAGGTTAGCTAGGTAGCTAACATTAGAGCCCACTGGCACCAAACTGTGTTCTTCATTCTTCATTGGTGTAAGAACCGTAACTCTGCAGGCTCTCCTCTTCTCTGTCTCACCAGAGAACGATCACTGAGTAGTTTTATTCTCAGATCCGTTCCAACAGTGAGGAACACGGAACTGCGGCCTGCAGGAAAGACGGGAATCTCAGCCAGCGCAGTAGAGACTCGGCCCCGCACGTCTTAACAAGCAGATTGGAGAATGTAGACCCGGGTTAACCCTCAGTGGAGCCTCGCTAAAGGAGGAAGTGATGGAGAAAAGATTCACAGCCTCCATCACTGTTAGATTTTGGGATCTGAAGGAACGTTCGGACTCGGAAATGGCCATTACATCAGACTTAACATGCAGATGGCCATGTATCACCACCAATGTGTTATTCCTTAACACAGCGGAACACAGAGACGTGTTCAGGTTGCAGATATGTCCTAAAACGGTGATACCCGTTGTGTTCATTAACACATCATTTTTGAGAGTGTCACTGAAGCAGGTTCTTGTTATTTCTCAGATACACAGCAGTTTGTCTAGAATCAAAAGTTTGGGTACACTTTCCAGTGCAGCTAAGGGAGTTTTAATTATTACAGATAATTCTTTTTTGTATATTTTCCTCATGCTTAGTTATTACAGACCAGCAAATATAATTTATATTGTAGAACAGTTGGGAAAGCTAGTGCGTGCACCCAGACTTTTGATGGACAGCTGCGCAGATTAATTCTTAATCTGAGGAACTGATAACGGTCGACAGCATCTCCTGGACTGCCCCGTTCCAGCTGTCGTGATTGTAGTTGAAGTCCCTCTTGGCATTACCTGTAATAGCTCCTTAGTTTGTAATTAATGGTGTAATTTATTTGGACTTACCTTTAGTTGGTATTGTTTCGTTTCGTCTCATCCCCAGTATGTGGAGCAAGTTGACTCTTGTGGAACAGTGTTCTGTGTTCTGTGCTTCACCTCTATCAGTGCTGAGTCTTTACTCCGGATGTTAGTGTGAATGTATTGATGAGGAGGGCTAGATCAACTGGATTATTATTGTGAATCGTTATTGTTTGTGCTTTGTTTCTCAACATTTGGTCCAATTATCAGTTTTAATTGACCTTTCCAGGCTCCGCCCACAAATGCGTTCTTTCTTAGCTACCATTGTGAGGTTGAACAAGCTTTACAGAACACTGGTAAGAACTCCATTAAGCCCAAAGAGATGGAATATACCACAATGCCTGTGTTTAGAGCTTAGAGCTATACACTCAACCTAATGAGAAACTGTAGAACAGACTCAGTTTACACCACAATACCTACATTTAGAGTTATACACTCAACATTATTTTTTTTATATTTGTTGCCTATTTGATATTTAAGGACTGCACATTGGATTGCTAAGCAAAAACTTTAGTTCAATTTGAGTTGATTTAGTGTTGCTAGCTGGGTAAGCTAACGTCCTAACTTAGACCACTAGCTACTGAAGCATGGTTGACATGGTTACTTCAAACCAAGGGTTTCAAATTATTATTTTTATAAAAGTTATTTTCCAGTATTAGTGTTTATTAGCAGTTGTTATCTAACCAAACACCACCAACACTACTTCTGTACTGATTGTACTAGTAGTAGTGGTATAGATAGCAGCAGTAGTAGTTATTATTAGTAGTGTTAGTAGTTGTGAGTCATGTAATTGCATATACATGTGTTCAGTGATTTAACAGTAGACTCCTAATTCCATTGCCGTTCCAGTGAAGCGTTGGTGAAGGACAGTGGTTAGCTGAAGTGTTACTGTGGTGGCTAACTGATTTCAATTCAGTTGGCTACAACACCACAGTGCAGCGTAGCATTTCACACTGTAAACTAGATGATTTGACTCTAAACTACAGCCCAGATCAAATGAAGTGTTTACCAGAGTTCTGTTGAATTTGACCAACATCACTAGCTACAAATGGACGTGTTTGTGGGCAGAACATCTTCTTTGTACTGCTGCTTACCAGCAAGAGATGCACGACTTCACAGTTAACAACATATAACTAACTCATAATTCAGCCAACATTTCATAAAATGTCTGAGCTGAAAATACCGTGCTAATGCAGTAGGCTAATAGCTTTTGTTTGCTTTGCCAAAGGTTAAAGGTCATGGTCATTTACCGTTTGTGTTTTGGTGTAAATCTGTATAATCTGTATAAAGTCTTATTTTTTAAATGGTGAACTAAAGAGTATATTAATGAATAACTGGACTGTTAGCCACCTTATCGCAGCTAAGGTTACCTCCTGTTTACTCTGGTCTAAAGCGTACGGACTGCTGTCTGCTGCTAATCATGGTGTTTCGCTCTTTACGTTTGGGCGGATGTAGCTCATGTCTTATTCAGGAGAGCCATTTCTCATTCTGATTCTTGTCACGGTTAGCACTGAGGTACCATTTGGGGCCGTCATTTATGAAGTACTGATTCCTTTCTCTCCATGATTGAGTAGCTGGCATTAAGAGCAAAAGCCCGCGTCATAAAAATGGACGGTCTCACATGTAAACGAGTGAGAGAGAATTTAAACCATGCATTGTAGCATCACGCTAATGCTAGTCGCTAACTGCTAATTCATGGAGAAGTTCAAATTTAATTGACATACGTTTGTTAAACTGAGTTGGCGAGCTCATCATGTCCGCCCTAGACCAGTTCAGCTGTACTCGTTTGGTCTAGTTGCCATGGAAACCAGCATTTCCTGATTTTTGTTTAGCTTTGAGGGCTGTGAAGGCCGTAAAGTAGCATGAGCTCTCGGCACCCGCGTACGTTATTTCACGGCTAGCTCCGTTATTTTCCTCACTCATCATGAGTCAGTTTTGCTCAGTGGACTTATATTTTTAGCTGAAGGATAACTTGATGCAACCTCACTTGCACTCTGCTGTAAATGTGATGAATTCTAATGTTTGTACTGCGTTATTGTTCTACTGCTTTATTGTGCCGACAATAAACTGATATATATTTTGCCATTTTTTATTAATACAGTCATTGTATACATATAGTCAAGCCAATTAAATATATATGTTTTGCTATAAAAACTTATGAACTGGCAAATTATTAGAACTTTTATTTTGTATTTAATCACAGGGAACTGTTTCTGTAGTACACTCCACATTGCTATACACACAGTCAAGCCAATTAAATAGATCTTTTATCCTATAAAATAAAAAAACATGAACTAGCAAATTATAAGAACTTTTATTTTGTATTTAGGCTTAATCACAATCAGTTAATCAATTGTTTGCATAGTCCACTCCGCATTGCTGTATTACTGCTATACAGTAGTTTATATATATAAAAACATTTTTTCCCCAACTAACTCATATTTTAATGAAAAATTAGAAAGTACAAAAAAAAGAATAAAAAATGAATTATAAGGTATATAAAAACTAGGAACTTAATAATTATAATAATTACTCAAATATTATATTTTGTAAATTACAGCTGTAGGGCGTGTGTAGCCTGGTGGCTTTGTTAAGCTAACAATTATGTAAATAAATATATTGGAAGATGTAATGGTCTTAAGGTATATACATACATGCA
>JAVGWN010001077.1:0-11126 GCA_034552555.1 Semaprochilodus insignis
AACAGAAAGAAAGAAAGAAAGAAAAGAAAAGAAAAGAAAAGAAAAGAGAGGTCTCTGACTTCTATGAAAGGACACTTGGCTCTAGTTCGAGAACTCGACTCATTCTTGATGCCGAATTCCCGAAGGTGTTCTTTATATCGCAGCCCAGTTTAAACTTTTCCAGCTGCTCCATCCAAACGGGATTGATTAAGGATTTAAAAGGAGAGGGAACACGGCACTGAGAAACGGGATTGTGCAACACCCTAAAAATCAACAAGCGCAGAGGAGCTCGGCATCCAGAGAGAAAGAACAGTCTGGAGCACTGAGCTCACATCTCCTGCAGCTCCGCACGAGAGTGAAGGTCTAACTCGGAGACAGGAACGCCCTGATTCCCTTTTACTGCATCATTCATCCGGCCTTCCTCCAGTCCTCCGAGTCCAGACCAAATAAACGCTCCATTACTGCAGCGCTCGCTTCCTCTAACGGGCCCATAAACAGACTCTGCAGTTCAGCATAACACCATATTTCAGCCTCGGTTCCAAACTCAGGAACATTCAGGAGTTTGTGGAATGGCAGGAAGCCTTAATGTCGGCATTCCTAAATTACTAGCTGCAGTTCACAACGATACATCAGTCACATCAGGCCCAACCAAGATCGTCCTCTTACAGCACAGCTTTAATAAGAACTCAGGATTCCATCAGACTGGAGAACAGTTCATCATATCTAGAACCCAGAAAAAAGTAACGTAATCAGATATGACTAATGACCAACAAGTAACCTGACTATATAAAGATAATGAATGAATGGATCAATGAAAGAAAGAAAGAAAGAAAGAAAGAAAGAAAGAGAGGTGGAGAAAGAAAGAAGGAAAGAAAGAAAAAAGAGAGATGGAGAAAGAAAGAAAGAAAGAAAGAAAGAAAGAAAGAAGGAAAGAAAAAAGAAGAGAGATGGAGAAAGAAAGACAGAAAGAAAGAAAGAAGGAAAGAAAGAAAAAAGAAGAGAGATGGAGAAAGAAAGAAGGAAAGAAGGAAAGAAAGAAAGAAAGAAAGAAAGAAAAAAGAAGAGAGATGGAGAAAGAAAGAAAGAAGGAAAGAAAGAAAGAAAAAGAAGAGATATGGAGAAAGAAAAAGGAAGGAAGGATGGAAGATAAAACAGCTTGCGGTTATACGTTTCTCCAGCAGGGAGCGCTATGAGGACAGAAGTCACTGGTAACCCACACCAGGAGGAGCTCGGAGACGCGTGTCTGCGGTGGTGTGTCAGGGTGACGGGTGAAGCGGGTGAAGCGGGTGCTGAAGAAGGTTTACTATGTGGGTTTATTAAGGGTTATTAAGTGAGTTCTAGATAAAGATGCTGGATAATAAGGCCTCCGAGGGGTACAGAACCTTCGGGGGGCAACAGCGGACCACACCTGAGAGTGGTAGTCACCCGACAATCAGGCGAGTCTTTCTTTTGAGTCCTGGTTCCTCCCAGTGGGTCTTCCTCATGCTTCTTAGGGAACCAAGTTCCTGGTTTCTCGTGTGGTTCATGTAAGACCCAAATATCTGGAAAGCTTCAGGTAGTTTCAGGACAAGCTGTGCTACAGAATTCCCTCAGGAAGCACATGAGGCTGGACAAACATGACGCGGACAAACTTGAGTCAACATCTCGGATGGGCAGGGGAGAATGTGCAAAGTGGATCTCAGGCTCCTGCTGCTTGGCTCAGCAAGCCTTTAATACCCACATGCGAGCTGCGCCTCCCAGCATTCCCTCAAAGAAGGCAGTACGAAACCGGACTAAGGTACATAAACCGACTCATTCCGGGCGGATGAAAGGGAAATACTCAAACGGGATCTGTGTATGATTGTTCAGTGGTTGATTTCTAAATGTCGGAACACTCAAAATATTCAAGAGGTCTTCATAAACAAGGAGGTGACAAGCTCCGAAAGTCTAATTCCCTGCTTTCCAGAAAGCTCCTTAAGCCGCACCCTCTCTCCATTCCTCCTTCAGAGGAAAAGTGCCAGCAGTTCACAAGGCTCTGCCACAAATATCGTCTGGAAAAGGCATCGACCAGGCAGCACACGGCAGAGAGGGAGAGGGAAAAACAGGACAGGGTCTTTAAAGATGGAGCAGAAGGCTAATGGCTAATCCAGGAGCAGGAGGAGAAACGAAAGAAGAGAGAAAAAGAAAAACAACGGCCCAAACGTCAGCAGAACCGCAGTTGCAGTGGCCAAACGTGACCCGATTCCAGCATATGACCATTTAAGAGGCTTTCCTGGAAAATTCTGTGCTAAGTGGGTGAGAGGTCAGGAAGCCACGCCCCTTTACAAACATCCCTTTCATCTCTTTCCTCATCCCTTTGTTTCAATCAATGTTTAATCAACAATAAAGGGGGCAGTCGGGGGCAGCCGGGGGCAGCCGGGGGCAGCCGGGGCTGGAGATTAGGGAACCCGCTGTGCGACTGGATGGTCACCGGTTTGACTATCTGATCTTACAGGACGTGACTAAGTGCCTTTGAGCAAGGCACCTAACCCCAACTGCCCTGCAGGTGCTGTGGATAGGGCTGCCCAGCGGGCAAGTGAGCTCACTGCCCCCTAGTGTGTCAGCACAAATCAGCCTGAACTGACAGGACACGACCTTGAGCAAGGGACCCAGCTACTGTCCCCTAGTGTGTGTGTGTGTGTGTGTGTGTGTTTCACTGCATGAATGTGGATGTGAAATGGTTTCGGAATGTCGCCGGTTCGATCGTCTAATCTGACAGGATACATCCGAAGGCACCTAAACTAAACTGCTCGCCATGAATAGGTCTGCCGACTGCCCCGGGCAACACTGCTCCCTAGTGTGTGTGTTCAGAGTGTGTGTGTGTGCTTGTGTGTGTGTGTTCAGTGTATGTGTGTGTGTTCAGTGTATGTGTGTGTGTGTGTGTGTGTGTTCAGTGTATGTGTGTTCAGTGTATGCTCCCCTGTGTGTGTGTGTGTGTGTGTTCAGAGTATGTGTTCAGAGTGTGTGTGTGTGTGTGTTCAGAGTGTGTGTGTGTGTGTGTTCAGAGTGTGTGTGTGTGTTCAGAGTGTGTGTGTGTGTGTGTGTGTGTGTGTGTGTGTGTGTATGTTCAGTGTATGTGTGTGTGTTCAGTGTATGTGTGTTCAGTGTGTTCAATGTGTGTGCTCAGTGTGTGTGTGTGTGTGTGTTCGTTCAGTGTGTGTGTGTGTTCAGTGTGTGTATGCCCCCCGTGCATGTGTGTGTTCAGAGTATGTGTTCAGTGTGTGTGTGTGTGTTCAGTGTGTTCAATGTGTGTGTTCAGTGTGTGTGTGTGTGTGTGTGTGTGTGTGTGTGTTCGTTCGGTGTGTGTGTGTGTTCAGTGTGTGTATGCCCCCCGTGCGTGTGTGTGTGTTCAGAGTATGTGTTCAGTGTGTGTGTGTGTGTGTGTTCAGAGTGTGTGTGTGTGTGTGTTCAATGTATGTGTGTGTGTTCAGTGTATGTGTGTGTTCAGTGTATGTGTGTGTTCAGTGTGTTCAATGTGTGTGTTCTGTGTGTGTGTGTTCAGTGTGTGTGTGTGTTCAGTGTATGTGTGTGTTCAATGTGTGTGTTCAGTGTGCGTGTGTGTGTGTGTGTTCAGTGTGTGTATGCCCCCTGTGCGTGCGTGCGTGTGTGTGTTCAGAGTGTGTGTTCAGAGTGTGCGTGTGTGTGTGTGCGCGTGCGTGTGTGTGGAACAGAACGTTGGATTAGGAAGCTGGTGAATAGGAAGAACTTCAGTCTGGTTTAAAGATGAACATCAACCATGTACCGGTGACAGTTGGGTTCCTTGGGAGGGGAATGGAAAGTGCCGACATCCTCTTCCCAGCCTGGAACGCTGGATTTCTCCACATGTGTGTGTGTGTTCAGAGTGTGTGTGTGTGTGTGTGTGTGTGTGTGTGTGTGTGTGTTCAGAGTGTGTGTGTGTGTGTGTGTGTGTGTGTGTGTGTGTGTGTGTGTGTTCAGAGTGTGTGTGTGTGTGTTCAGAGTGTGTGTGTGTGTGTGTGTGTGTTCAGAGTGTGTGTTCAGAGTGTGTGTGTGTGTGTGTGTGTGTGTGTCTGTGTGTGTTCAGAGTGTGTGTTCAGAGTGTGTGTTCAGAGTGTGTGTGTGTGTGTGTGTGTGTGTGTGTGTGTGTGTGTGTGTGTGTGTGTGTGTGTGTGTGTTCAGTGTGCACTGTACGGGCCCATGAACAGGATTTTAGAAAGCATCTCCAGGTCACAATGCAATGCTGAATAGCTATTGTCCCTACTTCTATCCCAGTCTGGTCGGATATGCCGAGACGGAATACTCCCAGCTCCATAAACTGTACGTAAATAGTGCGAGCCTGGTGAAAACAGTATAGGCCCTGGGGGGCGTTTCATGTCAACAACACTGTCTGGAATACAGGCCCGTTTCAAAACAGGATATAAATAAGCTGAAGAACAGCCCAGTCATCCTACACAAACCACACGCAAGGAGGGGGAAAACGAAGCGCGCACTTTGTATGTATTCCGACTCGGGATAATGGCTTCCTGATGGGTGCAATGTAAACAGCACTTTCACATCGCCAAGTGCCTGGTCACTGTGCCCTGCAGCGTCTTCTACAGCTCCAGCAAAACAGCAGGTCATGTTCTCGTGCGGACAAGTCCAGAAAGACCTTTCACACAAAAGCCTTTCCAGAACCGAGTACCACGTAGAACAAACGTGTAGAGCACAGTACAGCAGAAACGTGAACCTGTTCCTGAACGGTCCCAAAGAACCTATTCATCCAGTGTGTAAATGGTTCTCTGATGTTCTACATAGAAGCTATGTGACTTTGTTCCCCCAGATGTGGTTCTACACTGCGCCCCGTCTCCACCCTATGATCTGGTTCTAGAATGAGACGAGTTGTTTCCCCTTTTTGGGTGAGCTCCTCATGAATAATCAGATGAGCTCTGCTCTGATTGGCTGGTTTACAGTGAGACCCCGCCCACGATGATCACACAGAAGCACCATGTGGAAATAGATTAAATAAAATGAGCCACTGTGTAAATAAGCTCCGCCCTCTTACTATTTAGTTGGCTATGCTAGTTACTTGGAGCTAATGCTAGTAGCTAACGTTCCCTGTACTAGCTACTGGCTCTCCATCTGCACATCAACACAACAGTGTTTGAGGGTCACGGTATGTGGGTTCTGTGTACTGAACTCTCCTGATTACACCATCACAGTGTGGATACAGCTTCACAGTCTATGGCACCTTTAATATTACTGTAGGTCCATGTGGGTGGTGCTGTCATTCAACAGGCCCTAATGATGCTCACTGCAGGTGGAGCGACATCCCTGAACAGCCGTAACATCATCATATTTGCTTTCAGGCTGAATCAGTACACATTCTGGAGCAGCATCCGACAAACAGGAGATTACATAACGGGTGCTCCACTACAGACTCCCACGTGATGGTGTAACTCATCATCAAACCTCGGAACGTTGGTGCTAGACACCATCCAAACACGGCAGCTGTAATGAAAATATGCGGGATCAGAGGAGGAACACAGATGTGCGGGATGCTGACTTCATCAATGCTGGAATCTGACATTTCACAAGAGGGTGGTGGAGGGTGATGGTGTGATGGTAGAGAGGGAGGGAGGAAGAGAGGTGAACATCTGGGAACAACAAACGAGAGAGAGAACATCTGGCTGCCTGGTCTGGTCGGCATGCCGAGGTTTTGACTCACTGCAAACATCATTTCCTGTGTGACCCCGCCATGTGGCTGCCATGGTGACCTTGCAAACTCCACCACTACACAAACGTCAGCTCCGGAACACTGCAGCATGGCGAGATCTACTGACCTGCATTTCTGCAGTCCAGTTTAAACAAAGCCGGACGAAGCTGGACAGCCTTCAGGATCACTGCTGCTGCTGCTATGCTAACGTGCTGTAGTCCATGTTTATAGATTAGACTCAGTGTCAGAAACCACATAAGCAAGTAGGTGTAGTACAAACTTCCATTATGTGGCAGCTACATTAGCCTCGTAGCTTCAGTGCTAAAGCTAAAGAACTACAAAGTTCTACAGAACTTTAATCTGAATCTGAAAACTCAGTGTATAATAATAATAATAATAATACATTCGGTATATGATCAATATTTATTGAGCTACACATACAGAAGTCTGTCTCTCAGTATGGCGTCGGGCCGCCGTGTTCACTAACCCAACACGCCAGACGTCTCGGCATGGAGCTGTAGAGGTTCCTAATGGTGTCCTGTGATAATCCATCCCATGCAGCTTGAATATCCTCACACAGTTCCTGCAGATGGTGCGGTAGGGGTGGAGGTGGAGGGACACCAGGCCTTCTGGACGTGTGACAACAGACCGTCCATCTTGGTGCTGACCACGGTGCCTCCACACACGGATTCGTTGGTCGTCTCCACCAAGACAAAAGCGGGACTCGTCACTGAAGATGACCCGCTGCCATTCTGAGTCACTCCATGACAGTCTGGTACGACACCATTGCAGTCTTTGGTGACGGTGACGTGGTGTTAAGGACAGTCGTGGTAACGGTCTGTGTGCATGTAGTCCTGCGTGGTGCAGCCGTCTGCCAATGGTGCTGCACTAACAGGATGGAGGACATCACTGCTCGCTGGATGTCTGTAATCGTGGCTGTTGGGTCAGTCAGGTACAGGGATAAGACCCGTCCTTGCTCACGTCACATGCACAGCCGAGTGTGAATCATTTGCATGTCTCAGGATGTCAAACCTACACACCAAGTTTCATATTTATCTTAGTTATTTTATTTCTATATTAATTTGTTTATTTATTATCATTATTTCCTTATTGTAATTTTCTGTCCAGTTTTAGTTTATTTTTCCTTCTTATTTTTATTTTTTTCCCCAAAATTTATTTTACTTAATTTTTTCTCATTTTGTTTTTAATTGAATTACTTTTTACAGTCCTTTTATTTGTCTGTTTTTATCTTAGTTTGTCTATTTATCCTTTTATTTCACAATCTTATGATCCTATCAGTTTATTATAGATTATATTCCGTTATTTTTTTTATTAATTAAATCTTAATTGTTCTCTTAATTCTATTACCATTTTTCTTGTCTGAGTTTGTCAACATGTCCTACACAGTCTTTGATTTAACTCAGTTCCATGTTTAATCCCAGATTATAATCCATTTTTACTGCTTTTTCAATCATTTTTGACTGACTGATTGATTACTAGATGCACGGTGGACGTTGCTGGGGTGGCATGGAGAGCTCGGCCCTGATTAGCCACTTAAATCCCTCCATCCCGCTCGTTTTGATGCAGATCCTAATCATGGCAGCCCACGTCTCCTAAAGCTTCTTCACACAGCTGTAGAGGATAAAAACACCTCATGCCAGTTTTCCAAACTGTGGACACCAAGCACCTCCTGGCAGGTTGACTGGATTTGGAGTAATGGAGGACAAATCATGTCCAGTTCATTTTCCACTACGCTGCTGCTCAGTTCTAGGAGACTCGATGTGACGTGTCTATTAGGCTACGATATGTGACCACAAACTGATTAAACCTCGCACACACCCGAGTACAGGAGGCTACATGACGATCCCACGCGGCTCTCTGAGGCTCACCGCAAGCCGGCAGGAATTCTGCAGGGGAACACTGAGGCTGCTATAAAAAGTCAGGCCATAAAAGCCTTCAATGAGTCAATTAATGCCGGCCAGTGTTTTGCGGGTAGGCCCCAAATTTCTGCTCCGGTGGAACACAGCTATGCCCATTCAGGACGGCGTGGAAAACGGAGCGAGAGAAAGCAGAGAAACGGGAGGAGGAGGAGGAGGAGGAGGAGGGAAAGCTGGGTGTACAGTACGAGCATGTGTGTCCATGTGCCAGCTCCACATCAGCGACACATTACAGGAAAAGTGTTTTAGTTAGGCGTCTCAGGGCCACTGGATCCGATTGGCTGATCCGGACTGATCACCAGTTGATGCCTCTCAGCCAATCACAGCGTGTTAACTGCTTCACTCCGTCACACAGCACACAGTTTAGGATGTTTTATTGATACCAATATCGATATTCATGCTCATCGACTCATTGATCCGACTTTCCGTAATTTGGTGCAACCCTCCGGAGTGAATCTTTTGGAATTACTTTGACTTCTGCACTGACTGCTAACAAAGTGTCCATGAGTTCAGGCTGAGGAGACGTTGGGTGAAGACAATGACCCAAACACATTAAAGAACCAAAACCAACTAAAGAACAGATGTGGAAAAGAAGAAGAGCCATGTTTGGAATGAGCCAGAGTCCTGACCTCAACCGTATGGAGAAGAGGGCTGTGCAAGCAGGACATCCCAGAACACTGATGAGCTGAGACACATCTGCAGGAGGAATGGTCCAGAATTCCTCCTCAACCTTGGTCAGATCTTATTAGGAGCTACAGGAAGCGTTTGGTGGAGGTGATGCTGCTAAAGGAGGATCTGCAGGTACAAGGGTTCTCTTACTGGTTCTAGCCTGCACTGTGGATGCTCCTCAATGTGTGTGTGTTAGTGTAGTTACATTGTGTGTGTGTGTGTGTCTAGAATTGTGACCATCAGACCACGTTTTATTACACAGTCGAGTCACATTATTATGACCAGCAGCTCATGAAGGAAGTCTGAAGGATGATTTCATGGCATTCTCTGGGTCCACTCATCCATGTGGAAGGTGCTCTCAACCGATTTGGGTATGACTCCATCCTTGCAGGTCACGTACACCCATTGTCCTCCCTGGGGCAGATTGGATCTTCCAGCAAGACAATATCCGACACTGATTGGAAGAGCATGACCAGGACTTCCAAGTAATACCCCAGCCCTCGAATTCCCCAGACTTGAACCCAGTTGAGCATCTGTGGGACCACCTCAATTGCCATGTGAGCTCTATGCCACGTTCCCTCCAGCAGGTGTGGGACGCACTGCAGTCAGCATGTCTCCAGATAAGTGTGACAACCTACCAGGACCTCGCTGCGTCCCTCCCAGCCCGTCTAGCTGCTGTCCGTGCTGCACATGCCGGTTACTCTGGGTATTAGCTAGTGGTCATAATAATGTGACTCCACTGTGCAATAATCAATACACAAATCCAACTAATTCCAGGCTAAACTTTGGAGTCTCCTGAGAGGAATGTGAGCTGGAATGAAGGTAAAGAGCAGACACAATGAACACTCAAACACCCGATACTGAGCTCACCAGACAAAGAATGAGTCCACCTATGTGTTTAAGGTGGTAGTACCTTCAAGCTCCTACAGATGGCGCTGCACGGGGATGATGGGTCTATTAATTCCTTGCGGGGTGTGAGTGACGGGATCCATAGATTGGGAAGAGGTGGTACAGTGCAGGGAATGTCTCATTCCATGTGTGGAAAATGGCTCCAGAGCAGATGTTAATGATTGGCTAAAAGGAGTGACTGCATTTGGGCGTGTCAAAGACCATAGTGTGAAGGAAGTAGCTGAATCTGCAGGTGTATGGAAGCGTACGGTCATACGGGTCTACCAGCAGTGGATAAAATCCCAGTCTACAGGGAATTCTCCTCGGAATTGTGCCAGGGAAGGCATCTACCAAATCTGACCCAACTGACCAATTCTTTGATGTAAGAGTGTCTGAACATTGATGTGGCTACATCCAGAAACTCGTCCAGTACATGCCCAATCCAGTCACAGCTGTTGTTGGTGCTGGTGGAGGGATTACTCCACTCTTAGGAACGGTTCGGTCACAGGGGATTCAGTTTTTCCTGTAAATAAGATTTCCAGATGCTGAAAAAAGGAATAACTCGTTTGACTGGAAGTTTAAAGCGTGAAGGGTGGTCTCTGACTTCTGCACCGGTCTGTAGACTCTGTTTTGAGGGCTTTCAGCTGGAATGTAAATACCAGCAGCCCGGCAGACAGCATGGACTCGTCCCTCTACCTTCTGTCCCACATCAGCTCCACCCGCACTTTCTCCTCCATAACTCTCTCTCCGACTCGGCTTCATTCCACTCAGTGGTTCAGCCACTGGCATGCCTATTGTTCACAGTCCCACTATTTCCAAAACACTTCTAACTTCAGCTTTTCTCCTTACCTCCCTAATTCCTTCTCTCTCTCTCACACACCACGTTTCCACTTTAACTCATTCCACTTCTCCTCGCTCCAACACCCTCACTGCCGCCTTTCCTTATGTGTATCTCTTATATACACATTTTTCTTATCCATAATATTCCATGAACTGCTATACTTTGTCCCGGACAACACAGCATCCACAACAGAATCCAGCTTAAAAGAATTCCAGCTTCTATAAAGCAACTTTACCTTACACTGTTTCCTTAAAAATGCAGCTCCAGGAACATTATCATGGCATCCTGACTTATAACAGGGAAAAAGGCATCTTTGTCATTCCCAATCCAGGTTCGGATCGCCTATGCAATGTTGGAGGAGTGTGTACAAGACCTTTCACAAGAACTGCGTAATGCTTTGCAGCACCACGTCACATACCGACAACTATGGACCTTCAGCAGCTATAAGAAGAAGCTAGCTCGGTATTCCCAGCATGGACATCATGGCCGAGGTTGGATGGAGACGGAAGTTGTTAGTGGAAGGGATGTGACCTAGCAAGACACCAGACAAGAGTAAATCGTGGGCTTGCTTTTACTCACTGGCAGGAGCCTAAAGAGATGAAAGGATGTGAGACAGTCTCACGGCTAACGGGAAAACCGCGTAACTCCGACACCATTCCAACAGCACCTCATTAATGATCATTTAAATCCTCACAGCGATGTTCCAACATCAGCCCCTGACCTCACTGATACTCAATCAAATCCTCACAGCAAATGTTCAACATCAGTACCTGACCTCACTAATACTCAATCAAATCCTCACAACGTTTAACATCAGTACTTGACCTCACTAATACTCAATCAAATCCTGACAGCAATGTTCAACATCAGTACCTGACCTCACTAGTGCTCAATCAAATCCTCACAGCAATGTTTATCATCTAGTGTAAAGTCCTCCCACTTCACCTCAGTAGAAACTGGAGTCTATTAAGGTTTGGACACACGTCATATGCCACGTTCCAGTGATTAAAGGTCAAAGTCATACGGAGTGGTCAGAACTGTTTACAGTGGTGGTGAAGGTAACCAGACGTCCCCCTCTAAAAGCTCCCTCACAGAAAGTTCCTACATGAGGTGGTTCTGAATACGCTGCCTGATGTCTGAGACG
>JAVGWN010001079.1:0-12922 GCA_034552555.1 Semaprochilodus insignis
TATATATACACACACACACACACACACACCTTGGGGGTGGGCAATATGGCAAGGCATTTTCACAACACATGATATTTATCAAGATATTCTATTTCAAGATAAGCATATTTTTACATTTTAACATATTATGATAGAAAATAGAACCTGCCATATAATAATAAAAATAAATATACTGATTTTAATTCAGTGTTTTACAAATAGCGCCGCACTAAATCCAGTTACACAGCCCAATATACTCACTTTGTAATGTAGCCAGTCATGGCTCTTCAAGTACTCACTGGACTCTGGGGTGGTCAGTCCACTGTTCCACTGTTGTAAGACCACCAGCAGCTTCTTTGTTGGGTGTGTGGGTCTCCTTTTCTCAGTGAGGAGCTTCTTGAACAGCTACACCTCCTTTCAGACCTCCATAGCGTTGAGGTGTCTTCTCACAGTGGTAGAAGGATGAACAGGACCCCCTGTGGATGTTCTCAGATCTGAAGCAGGAGTGGAACTTGATGTTCTCCTCTCTCTCAGAGATGAAGGTGCTGTTTATCTGATGGGGACAGTTTCTACCAGGTCTTCCAGGTGGTTGTTAGGAACTCCTATTTCCGCCCTCATGAAGGTGGATTATCCTATAAATGACACGGTAGGCTGACCTTTGAGATTTGTAGAGTACTGTAGAACTGGTCTACCAGGTCTTCCAGGTGGTTGTTAGGTGAGTCATGTTCAGAATATCCAGCCAAATAGGACTGAACTGAGGTGTGTCTCTGAGGAACTGAAAGTGAGTCTCCTGAAAAGTGTGGACACACGAAACACCTGATATTATATTTAGCTGCTGGGTTTTCTGGTGTTTGTCTGATGCTGTAAAATGAATAGCTGGTGCTTAAGGACAATTTTAACTGGAAGTGAAATCAACACTGCACATATGGGACATAATGTTATTACATACAGTTATTGGTATATGTGTAATACTTACGGAGTGTATGTTTGTGTCGATGTCCTGACAAGGTATAAAAACAAACCTGTGTGTTTGTGTGAGAGAGAGAGATAGAGGTGTGGAACAGTTGGAGCTGGAAGTGTGCAGCGGAACCTTCTCCTTTAGTGCCTTACTGTTAAACCGAGTCGTGTGTTGAGCGAGATCGACTGCAGTCTTTTTAATTCAGATCTGTGTTCGTGATTAAAGAGAGATATGAAGGAAAGATTCCTGCGGCTTTCGCAAAAAACAGTCTTGGCTCTGTTTACACGCGGGCAGATAATAACACGGCGCTGCATCAGCATTAGCAGAGGGAGCCGTTTCTAGAAGCTTCTGAGAGTTTATTATAGCCCCGGGCTCATCCAGGCCTGACAGCTCAGCTAATGAATCCTCATTTAAGAGCTTAAACGCTTCCCGCTGGTGCCACTCACACACTGTAGTTACAGCTGTCTGCAGCTGAGTCGGCAAAGCACAACAGCACGGCCTTTGTCAACACTGTTACAGCACTAACACACACGGCTAGCACAGAATTAGCCCAATCGCTGTTCTCCTTACGCTCGTGATCTCTCTATAGAAGCAGCATCCACAAGAAGAGCAACAGTGATGACTACAATGCTGAAAGATCGTTTCAGTTTATGGGGAATTCCAGCTCTGAAAAGCCAAAATGATGAGATACGGTTCTTTAATTGCCATCTGCATATTGTACATACATATGAATAATAGTGCAGATCGTTGAACTGAAGAAATAAGAAAGTTATATAAGTTATATATAACTAGAAGACTGGAATACATGTGTAAGTACATAAGCAGATGCATATATCCACATGCATGCATTCATATATATATACAGGTGCACATAGATAAATACATACATGCTGCTGCTATCAGAACAAAACCTCGTATCTCCATTTATGTCGTTTTTCAGTTTGTGACAAAATTTAAAATGACCTCCTGAAATGTATATTGTATTTGTATTTCATGATGAATAGACCAAATCAAATTGAGCAAAAGTACTTGGTAAAATTACTTGCATTACAAGTAAAAGTTTTTCCATATTCTGGGAGACATTCTTACTTCCTGCTCTAAAATGCCGGGGTGTGGCTAAACATAAGGCTCCGCCCATTTACTAAAACTACTATTTAGTATTTAGGATTTCAGTAGTGACATAAAACATGGGACAGCATTATCGGAATAAAGTTTTTATTTATTTTATTTATTTAAAAGTTAAAAACAAAATCTTAAATAAAGATCTTTATAAACTTCACATAATAAGGAGTTAATGTGTATATGTGTATAGTGCTTGGGACAGACACACACACACACACACACACACACACACACACACACACACATATATATATATATAGTGATTAGCTTTTTGCTATTTTTATTAATGCCTTGGGTTTAATAGATCAGAACACTTGTAAATATCTAGTCTGAAAACAATATTTATATATTCTTTGGGTTCTACACACCCTATGATTTGGTCCTGGAATGAAAGAAGCTGTTTCCCCTGTTTTGGTAAACATAAATAATTAAACGAGCTGTGCTCTGATTGGCTGGTTTACAGTGAGACCCCGCCTCTGATGATCACACAGAAGCACCATGTGGAAATAGACTAAATAAAATGAGCCTCTGTGTAAATAAGCTCCGCCCTCATACTATTTAGTTAGCTATGCTAGTTACTTGGAGCTAATGCTAGTAGCTAACGTTCCCTGTACTAGCTACTGGCTTTCCATCTGGACATCAACACACAGTAGATTAAAGTTGATCCTCACTATGGAACTCTCAGTTTAAGATGATCTGCTTCAACCGGCAAACACGGATACAATCACACAGCATGGCTGCTACTTACAGGCTGCTGTTGGGGTGGTGATGCTAATAAAGGTGGAGCTGCTCCTCTCTTCAGTCTCTTCAGGGTCAAACTCTGAGCAGAGCTGCTCCATATTGTCCAGAGAGGTTTGGGAAACTGTCCGGAGTGAAAGGTGCAGACTGCAGGATTAAAGTTGTTCCGGGATCCTGTTAAAGATGTGGGAGCTGAAGTTCCTGTTCTCCAGCTTGTTTTGCAATCTTTCCGTTCCACCTTAAATGGTGCTGCAGTTACTTTGTAGTTCCTGTACAAGCTGCAGCATTTAAGGTGGAACAGAACATTGGATTAAGAAGCTGGTGAATAGGAAGAACATTAGCCTGGTTTAAAGATGAACATCAACCATGTACCGCTGACAGTTAGGTTCCTTGGGAAGGGAATGGAAAGTGCCGAAATCCCCTTCCCAGCCTGGAACGCTGGATTTCTCCACATGGTCCACCATGTTGGTTCTGTAGCTCCGTTGTGGTTGTATGTAAATGTTGGGGGTGTAAATATTAATGAGTCTGTTCCGTGACAGTTTAGGATTTTGGAATCGGCTCGTTTTCCCATCCTCTTTTGGAAATGCAGGATTAGGATTTGAAGGAGGAACAACCGTGTTTGAGGTTCACAGTGTGTAAGTTCTATGTTCTGAACTCTCCTTATCCAGCTTGTTCAACACCGTAAATACAGTCTTCCATTCTTCACACGTGCTCCGGATATGAATACCACATGGATTAGTGATGCGCCAGTATGGAAAAATTTGAAGCTTTTCATAATATGGGGACCTGCACTCTCGGACCACATGCAGAGCTGACGTCTGAAGCGTCTCCTCCGCTCTCGCCGGCAGGTAAATGAGGGCAGTTAGTGGAAAATGTTCGGAGAGCTGCTGACCTCAGATCAGGCCTTAGAGGACCATAAATATTTGCCCCAGCTGAGGAGCCGGCGCTGAGTCACGTGGAGCTTTTCATAGAAATGTGACGGATTTCAGCAGTGAACTCTTCACCCACACGCTCTCCCGCACACTCTACAGTATGTGATACAGTATATAATATTTTTTCACAGTTTTCCAGTTCTGAAAATCGGGAATGTTGTATAAGATTCACATATACATGATTACAGTACTCTACATAAACACCTCATACAAAGCCACTTATTTACTTGGAAATAAGTAAAGCTATTTCCCTAATATTAGGTCAAAAGTTCCGTTCTTCGGTATTCCCATAAAAGTTCCCAGACCTTCAACTAAAAATCTACACAGAAATGTTTACAGTTTCATCACAGTTTATTGTTGTTATATCGTTTTTAATAGCTGCCAATAATTTTTCCAACAGCTTATTTTCCCAAAAAACATGAAAATAAATATTTTAAAAATTAAAAATTAAAATGTAAAATTCCAGTTTTCCTGATATTCCGCATCATTTATTCCTCTTATTTTTTAAGAAGTATTCCAAATGAGGAACAAGCCAATCCTATAAGATGCCAACTACTGTCTAACTTGCCTGCTGTCTCTCTAAATCAGCTCCAGCTCGGTTCCCTCGGCTTTCTGCTAACACGGAATTCCACTGATTACAGCATTTCTGAGTAACGGAGTGTGTGAGGTGTAAACAGAGTGATTGAGGCGGGTTTATTTATTTACTGGGGGAAACTATTTTGAACTCCCCCAGTTCCTCCAGCACCCCCAGCTCCTCAAGCACGACAAGCACCCCCAGCTCCTCAAGCACCCCCAGCTCCTCAAGCACCCCCAGCTCCTCCAGCACCCCCACCTCCTCCAGCACCTCCAGCATGAACAAATTCAAATAAACGGATGTAGAACACATTTCAGTCCAAAACAGCGTCTCAGACATCGCGCAGCGTCTTCACAACCATCTCACGTAGTGACTTTCTGTGAGGGAGCTTTTAGAGGGGGACGTCTGGTTACCTTCAGGTTCCTCCAGGACGGAGCGTTTAACTGCTAACTCTGTAGAAATTTTGAAACATGGTTGGAGTTCCCCTTCAAGTTTCACGTCAGTCTTGCTATATGATATTTAAAGCTCTAAATGTAAACTCCCAGGATCTCTTACAGCTCAGCGGGTGGAGGATCATGTTCCTATCAAGCTCCTGAATTCCGGAAATGCTTTTCCGAGGATATTAGGGAATATAAGTCAGAATTGTTGGGGCCTTTCATTTACAGTGTTTCAGTGTTTTGTCATTCCGGGGTTTAACTCATATGTGTCCATTTAAGATGTTGTGACTAAAATTAAGAGCGCTATATAAATGAAGATGTATTATTATTATTAATAATAATAATAATAATAATAATAATAATAATATCATCCCTAATAGCTTTTATAGTCTACCACTAGTTTAATTCCACTACCTCTGCTATTTTCTCTTGTGTATGTTATTATGCAGATGGAAGTGTGAGCTATATGATATTTGGGAGATTCTGGAAATATGGAAGTTTAGAATTCCTAGAATCCAACATTTTATCTACAGCATTTTAGATCCTGTATATTTACATTTTCTCTCTCTCTCTCTCTCTCTCTCTCTCTCTCTCTCTCTCTCTCTCTCTCTCTAGATGGCTGGTCGGTGTGTGTGTGTGTGGAATGTGGAGTGTGTGGAATGCGGGGGGAGGGGGCGGTGGTCCTCCTCCGGCCAGCTCACACAGGCTGGATCAACATGGAGAAAGAAAGCGGAAGGTCACTGAGAGGGAGAGAGGTCACCATGGCAACCAAAGACCGTCCACTCCACATTCTTACTGCTCCTCCTTTGATGTGCGGAGAATCCGAAGCTCTGCTCTGCACTGAACGGGAAAGCGCAGCAGTAGGGCTTAAAGGTCCGCTCCAGTGTTTCCAGTGCTTCCCTATCAGCCACATCTGTGGCGTGCGGCCGATTACCACGGAAGAGCTCCTGTAATAAAAGCTGGAGGGCAGTTGCTGAATTCCGGTTGTAAACACCTATTTTCAAACTTCCGGCTGAATTCCTCAGTTAGGTGTTGGTACATGAAGCCGGAAATCTGTAGAATTAGATGGTTCTGGGACAGGACTAGTTTTCCAGAGGGAAGGATTTCTGGTAAGTCGTTAGTAGTGTAGGCAGAGTCTTCGGCCTGGATCGTCACGGATACCAGAAATCTTTAGGGGACGGTTTTGGTGTAGTACTCTTATATCCGCCATCATGCTAACACTCTCGTTGTGCTAATAAACTTGTCGTTCAAACACTTCTGTCATGCTTACACTTTTGTTGTGCTAACACTCTCGTCATGCTAATGTTCTCGTCATACTAACACACTCCCCATGCTAACACTGTTATGATGCTAACACTCTTGTCATACTAACAGTGTCATCATGTTAACACAGTCATCATGCTAAGACACTCGCCATACTAACACTGTCATCATGCTAACGCTCTTGTCATACTTACACGCTCGTCATGCTAACACTGTTGTCATGCTAACACACTCGTCATGCTAACACTCTAATTCCTGCTAACACTCTCATCATACTAAAAAAAGTTCCCAGTTTACGTGACCAAATTCTCATCACCGCAACAACAGGAAAGTTTAAAGATTATGTGTACATTAGTTTATGATTTATGATAAAGAAATGATAAGGACTGCTAATAAGGATCTCGTTGCGGTAATGAGATTTGGGGTTAAAGGGTTTCAAATACATTTCAAATAGTAAAATGAGCTTCACACGCTGTTGGGTAGCCCTCCAGCTGATCGACTACATTACATTAATACTGTTTATCCGCGTGATGCTATGAATATAGAACTTTATGGGCGTATGGGACCAAACGCCGAAATCATTATCCGTGGTGATCGACAGCACGACGCAGAATCAGCAGATAGAGATCAGAATGAAAAACCCCGGAGGGTCATTTTGATGAGAGCCCTCATGCAGAAGGCCGGCTGTGGTCAGTTAACAGCCCGGCGGTTGGAGAGAGCGGAAGCTAAGCCTGAGACTGAGCTGTAAACGAGTGATACATTAACTCAGCTGTCCTGGCACACCCTGAGCGGCTCCTACTGAAGAGAGAGATGGACGTCTGGACAGGCTGCAATAAACCAGCAGGGGGACGATTCTACTGCTGCACCTTCAGCACTGCAGAGACAGGAAGCAGATGATTATGAGGACAATAAACATTGAAGTCAATGGCATTCTGACTCATTTGGCAGAGGGCAGGAGGGCAGGGGGGTGGGGTTGAGTGGTGTGTGGGTGAGGTAGGAGGCAGGAAACACCGTGAACTTGTTGCCAGCCTTTTATTTTTTTAGTGGACGTTTTAATGGAAATAGTCTTTTACAGGTTGTCTGTTAATGGTCTGTCAGCAGCCCTGACCGCAGTCTGTTCAGGGCCCAGACCGTCAGGTGTGAACCTGTTATGTTATTAGAGCCATATTTAACAGATTTACTCTCTAATGAGGTTCTGACTACTTAAGTTGTGTGATTGTCTGGATTAACTGGATTCGTCTGTCTCATGAGAAGCAGATTATTGTACATTTTCTATGTAGAGTTTTGTATATTTTGACGTTGTTTTTGATCTTTCTTATTTGCAATGTCATTTTTAATGTCTGAAAAGTTTCTCCAAGCCTAAATACAGCCAGTGCCGTGTTAGGACCGCACCGCCTCATGTGGGTCAGCTTTGGGACAATGTGTACATCAGTCGCCCACTATGAGCCGTTGCTTGTGCCACTTCATGCTTGTAGACACTGAAATGTTACTGACTCCAGTTTTCCGGCCTCTTAGCGGCTCTGTTTGATCTCTGGGTAAATAATAAATGTTTTTGCACAGTAAGATTGTGTATGTGTTACTTTACATTCACTGTACAGCACTAAGCTGAAATAATCAGTAAACCTGCTCATATCCTGAAGCTAAACTTACACGCACCATCAAAAGAACAGCTGCACCCAGAAGGAGTCAACCCACAGGAGTGAAACTTGGTATGTAGGTTTGACATTGTGAGACACGCCAATGATTAAAGTTTCATGCTTGGCTGCTCATGTGACTTAAGCCAGGATGGGCCTTATCTCTGTACCTGACTGACCCAACAGCCACGATTACAGACATCCAGCGAGCAGTGATGTCCTCCATGAGTCATCCTGTTAGTGCAGCACCATTGGCAGACGGCTGCACCACACAGGACTACATGTACACAGACCGTTACCACGACTGTCCTTAACACCACGTCACCGTCACCAAAGACTGCAATGGTGTCGTGCCAGACTGTCATGGAGTGACTCAGAATGGCGTTGGGTCATCTTCAGTGACGAGTCCCGCTTTTGTCTCGGTGGAGACGACCAACAGATCCGTGTGTGGAGGCACCGTGGTCAGCACCAAGATGAACGGTTTGTTGTCACGCATCACACGTCCAGAAGGCCTGGTGTCACTCCACCTCCACCCCTACCGCACCGTCTGCAGGAACTGTGTGAGGATATTCAAGCTGCATGGGATGGATTATCACAGGACACCATTAGGAACCTCTACAGCTCCATGCCGAGACGTCTGGCATGTTGGGTTAGCAAACACGGCGGCCCGACGCCATACTGAGAGACAGACTTCTGTATGTGTAGCTCAATAAATATTGATCATATCAGTCTAAATTTATCATCAGTTATTGATCCTGGTGTCCTTTATCTTCCTTCCCAACAGACCTGCAATCCCACACCTCCTTCTGGGTGCAGCTGTTCTTGTGATGATGAGTGTATATATGAAATGTGTGATTAAAAATATCTAAAACTAAATAAATCACAATTTTCATATTTTAATTCATAAATTCTGATTTCCTCACAGCAGTGTGAATGAATTACATGATAACTCACATTTACGTCATATGGTTTCTTCAGATCTGTGCTCTGGGAATATAGATCAAAGGAAGGTAACATTCCACACATGGGGATGAAAGGGTTAAGGTATTGCAGCTATGTATGAAACACTAGGCTAACAGATTCCTCAGAATATGTGCCACACCCTGAAGTGTGGTGTCAGATCTCTGCAGTCTCAGATCCACAGTGACCTTTCACTGCATGTCAGTCAAATCTTGACCTGTCTTTTTTTGATAAATTTTGGATAAAAATTTTGCAAGCTATATTTTTCAATTATTTTTAAGGCTAATAGACCACTTAGCATCATGCTAAGTACTGATTGTGTAATATTTCACACACGACTCAGACTGTGAAATCTCTAGTAGACTTGACCTATATGTGACCGTTTATGTGACCTTCCTACCTTGGTGGTGAGGAAGGTTTGGTGCAGAGGTGGGTTTGATGTAGAGGTGGGTTTGTTCTAGAGAGGGGTTTGGTGTAGAGGTGGGTTTGGTGTAGATGCAGGTTTGGTGTAGAGGTGGATTTGGTGGTGAGGAAGGTTTGGTGCAGAGGTGGGTTTGGTGGTGAGGAAGGTTTGTTCTAGAGAGGGGTTTGGTGTAGAGGTGGGTTTGTTCTAGAGAGGGGTTTGGTGTAGAGGTGGTTTGGTGCTGAGGAAGGTTTGGTGCAGGGGTGGAGAGGGTGTAGAGGTGGGTTTAATGTAAAGGTGGGTTTGGTGCAGCGATAGGTTTGGCAGTGAGGTGAGTTTGGTGTAGATGCAGATTTGGTGTAGAGGTGGGTTTGGTGTAGATGCAGGTTTGGTGTAGAGGTGGGTTTGGTGTAGATGCAGGTTTGGTGTAGACGTGGGTTTGGTGTAGATGCAGGTTTGGTGTAGAGGTGGGTTTGGTGTAGATGTAGGTTTGGTGTAGAGGTGGGTTTGGTGGTGAGGAAGGTTTGGTGCAGGGGTGGAGAGGGTGTAGAGGTGGGTACGATGCAGAGGTGGGTAGGGCGGGTAAGTCTTTGCCTGCAGGCTGCATTCCTTCCCCATCACTGCCTGCTGTTTGTGGTTGGCACAGTCGTTGCTGCAGGGCGGAGGGTGTGGACTGCGGTTCCAGGCAGGTGGAAAAAGCTGGCAGAGCTTCGGGGATGTAAAATCTTTGTCTAAAAAGCGAAATGTAAATTCTGTTCAACATTCATAAACGCGTGAGTGGACGAGTGACACGTATGTATAAATTACCACACTATAGGGAAAACAACATTCTCCGTTCCTCTGGAATGTCTCTAGAAATGCCGGTTACAAAAGAAAGTGCTAGAAGAAGGCGCTGCTTCCCTCCCAGCTCCTGTACATACAGGCCTGAGGAGCTGCGTTGCTCAGCCTATAAAACCTCAGCGGTACCTGCGGGAGGGGGAGGAGGGGGGGTGTGAATAGTGTTACTATGCTTAAGATACATAAGGTCTATTGAATATGAAGTTATGAGATGATGAATCAACACTTATTACAGTCGCAAATCACATTACACATTAAGAATAACCAAATTAACTTAACTAGAAATATTTCAGTATTATTTAGAATGTTTAGAAATACCTTAATATAAGCTGTGGGCTTTATCAGGTGCTACTTGCTATGAATCAACATCTTCGTTTTTCAGTTGTCAGCCCCGTTTTCACTGTCAAGCTAAGGTGACGCTAACTAGCCTCAGCTATCTCTCATCATCTTAGCTAGCTATCATCACCAGCCCTCATCAGACCACTGAAACATGAAGATGTGTGTCTCTAGACTGTATCAGGGGTCTCCACAAAGGGCCAGTTTGGTGTTTGCCAGTGGGAGCTAACGCTAGCTGGGTTTGCTAGCTGTAGGGTCCACTGCCACCAAACTGTTTCTTCGTTGGTGTAAGAATTGAAACTCACCGTACCAGCTGCAGACTCTCCTCTTCTCTCTCTCACCAGTAGGGAAGCGCTAGAATGATAACTGAGCAGTTTGTTGGGATCAGATGTATTCAAACAACAAGACCCTCAGAACTGCGGCGCGCTGAACAGACGAGAGCCTCGGCCAGCGCAGGAGAGGACTGATGAAGCTCTAGTAAGATCTTCAGACTCGAATCAACATGCTGTTAACTGTTCACCGGACTTCCACTGTAAACATCCAGTTACCTCTGAGACGCTGATTAGAGGAAAGTCATTTACCGGAATTACAATCGGAATAACAGAGACGCTGGAGAGGGGCTGGCACAGAGCCAGGCAGACGCCTCCTGAGTGACCTCTTTGTGTGAGTGTGTGAGTGTGTGGAGCAGAGGGAGATGAGCGGAAAAGCGAGGACAGAGAGCAGATGGAGAAATCCCCCAAAAACAGCTGGACAGTCTCTCACGGGACACGCTGAGGCCTTCCTGAGTGACCGCGCGGGAAGCTCCATTTAAACCCTACATGTGTTTAATACTCGTCTTAATTACTGAACATCAGAGGACCAACACTGTAACCCAGAGCAGAGCTAAGTGTGACCATCAGTCTACACGTCTCTGTGAGTGACCGCACGTCTCTCTGAGTGACCACGTCTCTGTGAGTGACCGCACGTCTCTCTGAGTGACCACACGTCTCTCCATATCTGTATACATTCAATACACACCAGTACATACAGTCCAGCTCAGCTCTGAGCTCTCAGCGTCCAGCCCTTGTTCCACAACCACTTCACTTCCCTTTCTCTCTTTCATTACTCCCATCCTTCTTTCCTTCCTTCCTTTTTATTTCTTTCCCTACTTTCTTTTTTCATTTTTTCTTTCTTTGCTTTTCCCTTTTCTTCTTTCTTTCTTTGTTCTTCTTTCTTTCATTCTTTCTTTTTTCTTTCTCTTATTCCTTCATTCCTTGCGTCTTTCTTTCTTTCCTGCGTTCTTAATTATTTTCTTCCTTCATTCTTTCCTTCCTTTTTTAGACTTTCTTCATTCCCTTCCTCCTTCTTTTTTCATTCCTTGTCTTTGTCCCATTCTCTCCTTCCCTACTTTATTTCCTTCCTTTTCTCCTTTCTTTCTTTCTTTCTTTCTTTTTTCTCTTTCATTCTTTTCTCTCATTCCTGCATTATTTGCTTTCTGTTTATCTTGTTGACTATCTTTCTTTTCTTCTTTCTCATTCTCCTATATCTGTATGTCTCTGCTCGGCTGTTCTGGCTGAACACTACTGAAGCTCCGTTAGTTCTCCTGCTGGAAGCGGTTCTGTGTCTGTGTGGCCTTCTTAGGAACTTTAATTACCAATTTAAATATAATAACATTTCCCGAGAGGGAATTCCACGCGGCCGAGCAGGGAATTATCCCAGTTAGTCTTTTTTATCACATTACTGGATGATTTTCATGTGAGGAGGTGAACACGGAGAGTTCTGGAGTGAAACGGTTCTGACATCAACGTAAACAGCTTAATTCCCTTCTGTCACACTCGCCAAGCGCCGCAGATGGAGAGCCTCTAATTCAGTTACAAAACCCAGAGTCCACACAGGCCGGAGGAGATGAAACGTCCCCCCTCAAAGGGGCTCTGACAGGGTCTGCGTGTGCGCCGGCCAGCCGCTGAAAAGCTCCATTATGATGCAAAGCGAAAAACGGAAAACATTCCGCCGGCGGAACACAATTACAGCCGCGCGCATAAATAGCCGTTTGAAACTTGGCAAGGGACAAAAGGACCTGAAAGAGACCGCCCTGAGACAAAAAGACAAAGGGGAAGGAGGCTGGGCGGGGGTGCGGTGCGGAGCAGTGTGTGTGGTTGGTCAGAGCCCACTGTGACCCTGAGCAGAAAGGGGGCAGTGAGGTGGAAAAGGGGGCTAAAACTGGCCCTTCGGTGAAAGACGGGCGCGCGTCTGTCTGTCCTACAACTAAAAGAGGCCAAATTAGTCCAGAATCAACTTCCACTCCTTCCCGGGGGGCACCATCAGGACCCCCGACTCACCCGCCAAAATACAGCAGGACTGCTGCTGTCTGGACTGCAGTGGACGTTACTGTAAGACAGCTGTTCGGTCCCCTAAATCAGCCGTGATCAGAGGGTATGTCCATCTGACTGTTCAAAGCCCGAGTTACTAAATGGGTCAGAGTTCTGAGTGACCAGCCGGGAAATGACATGTGGTCAGAGCCGTGTTAATTACTGAACATCAGAGGACCAACACTGTTACCCAGAGCAGGGCTGAGTATGACCATCAGTCCACACGTCTCTCCGTATCTGTATACAGTCAATACACACCAGTACATACAGTCCAGCTCAGCTCAGCTCCCAGCGTCCGGCCCTCGTTCCACAACCACTTCACTTCCCTTTCTCTCTTTCATTACTCCATCCTTCATTTCTCTCTTTCATTACTCCATCCTTCATTTCTCTCTTTCATTACT
>JAVGWN010001080.1:0-12921 GCA_034552555.1 Semaprochilodus insignis
TTCGTTGGTCGTCTCCACCGAGACAAAAGCGGGACTCGTCACTGAAGATGACCCGCTGCCGTTCTGAGTCACTCCATGACAGTCTGGTACGACACCATTGCAGTCTTTGGTGACGGTGACGTGGTGTTAAGGACAGTCGTGGTAACGGTCTGTGTGCATGTGGTCCTGCGTGGTGCAGCCGTCTGCCAATGGTGCTGCACTAACAGGATGACTCATGGAGGACATCACTGCTCGCTGGATGTCTGTAGTCGTGGATGTTGGGTCAGTCAGGTACAGAGATAAGACCCGTCCTTGCTCACGTCACATGTGAAACTTGAATCATTAGCATGTCTCACCATGTCAAACCTACACACCAAATTTCACTCCTGTAGGGTGCAGATATTAGTGCAACTATGCTTTTATTGATTAGTGTAGATGCATATGAGTGAAGGAACTGGTGCAAACATGGTCAACCATAAACCGTACATGACACATTCTGAGGTCACGAGCAGCTTACGTAACTTATGTTTCATAATGATGAACATCACATATACCTGGCCTGTGTTTAAGGTGTCACTGTGCAGAGCATTTCCTTTTTGCTGTGGTAGAGAGACAGACAGTCGGTCTGAGGACGGAATGCTTATAACAAAACCTGGAAAAACACACACGTAAGTGGCCAACTGGATTATTGGATTTCTCAATAGCTTCATTACATTCTGCCCTCAAGTACAGCTGAGCCTCTCAGGACTCTACACAGCGTATGTAATCTTACATTTGCATCCACCTACACAGACACACAATCACGTAGCCTGCCATCATCCAAGGCTACATCCTTAGACTCTGACCAGACTCATCCTTCATCTGACGCTGCAGATCACTGTTATTCTGCCCCGCTTCTGCATAAACATACTTACTGAACATGCTAATACGCAACAGCCAGAACTCGGGCTTCACTTGAACACAAGCGGAGTGCTGATTTCAGGACCCTGCACACACATCGTCATAGTGGTGGGCAATATGGCAGAAATATAGTATCATTTAACCCAAAGTATTTACCCCATCTGTGCTGTGAAACACACACACACGCACACACACACACGCACACACACACACACACACACACACACACACACACACACACACCACAGCATCCAGGGAGCAATTGGGGCTTAGATGCCTTGTTCAGCGGCACTTCAGTCACATCCTGCTGGTTCAGGGAATTTAACTGGAAACATTCCAGTCACAAGCCTTATATATATATATATATATATGATTAAACTGTATTTTATACATATATATAAATTATCAAGTTAAATACCAGTAAACAGGTCGAGTATGCGGGTTTTTCCATGGTGTGCTACAGTTCATGCAGTTAGACAGGACTAGTTATGCTCTGTGTGTTATTGCTCAATATAATATGTTTACACGGGAAGAAGTGAAGGTTCTTCGAGCCCCGAGGTGCAACACACGACAGCAGGAATAAACAGAGCACAGAAACAACAGCAGCAGAACATACGATACATATCCCTAACACATATACAGAGCACAACAAATGGTGATGGTGGAACGGTTGCTCTGGTACCTTCTGTCAGAGGGCAGGGGGGTGAAGAGTCCACGACAGGGGCGAGAGGGGTCGTCAGCAATACTGGTGACCTTGCAGATGTAATGAGAGGTGTCGGTGATCTTCTCAGCTGTCCACACAGCCTGCTGTAGGGTCCTGGGGTCTGAGACGGTGCAGTTCACATGGATGGGTGAATGTGGATTGCGCCAGAGATCAAACAAGTGGGCAACAAGGCAGTACTTATCTTTTCATGATCATGATACATCACAGCACCCTTTCCTGATCACCTGAACAACACTGATTCATTTCCTGCCAGTGAGACGGCTAGTCGGGATGCTCTCTAGAGTCTCCCTGTGGAATGTATTGTAGACGGTGGGGGGGGGTCTCTTACAGGACGCACTGCCAGGTTTCCCACTTTGTTGCACTTTTGAAGCTGGATGCAATTATGGACTTTCTGCACAGGCCACTGAACAACATGCACCCGTCTCTGTCCAAAGTGTGAGCTAGCGGATATAGAGGAGTTATTAAGAGAGGTGCATGTTTGCGTTGGGGTGAGGAGTGTAGGAGACACTCAGAGCATAATAAAAGTCCAGGACATTTCATTAAAGTGAAAGTGGCTGAGATCCGTGTTTTGGCTCAGTCGTAATGCTTCTTTGAGAAGACCTGTCACCGTCCCGTGGCTAAACAACATCTCACGCGGGCTGCTGCCTTCACTGTCTGGGTATGGCCTAAGTGCTTGTACTGTCTGTGTACAGCTTAAGTGCTTTTCTGGATGCCGGTGCTCCAAGGCAGGGAGCAGAGCTCTTGAGGTAGCGCTGCTTCCAGGTACACGTTCTTAAGGCTTTTGTTTATGTGCCGTGAACAGGTAAACATGTACACATGTATGAATATATACATTCTGAATTCTACAGCTCGGTCTCCCACATTCAGGAACGTGTGCGGAGCAGCGGTTTGAAGCCCTCCGTGTGGTAGATTATGAGGTTTCAGCCTGATTGCGTCTGTTGTCCCACAGAGGGGAGGTTGGAGTATGAACTGAATTGTACGTATGGACTTCCAGGCTCAGGAAGGAGGAAGGTAGAGGAGTTATTGGATCACACACACAGGATCCGTGAGGCTGTGAGAGGCTGTGAGAGTCAGGTCTGATAGATGAAACAGATGTGTGCCGTGTTTAGCAGCAGGATTACAGTATATCCATATGATACAGATGATTCTGCTGCATGTTTATCTTACTGTGTAACTGAGCGCTGCCTGGACGTCAGGGCTGGTTGTGCTCCTGCTGGAGACGAGAGTGAGCGTGTGCTGGAGCTGTGGATCGAGGCTAGAGACACAGAGACACTCAGGGCAGTCCATCTGAAGGAGCTTTCTGTGACTGATTATAATAGATACTATTGTCTAAGAGCTGATGATTAGAAATGAGGGGAGAGAGAGAGAGAGACAGAGAGAGAGAGAGAGAGAGACAGAGAGAGAGAGAGAGAGAGACGGATGGTGGAGTTTTTAAGTAGAGCTCTTAGTGGATATAGATGGACGACTCCGCGTCTGCTGACAGGAACTCTGGCAGTTTGAGAGGGTGGTGCGATCTGAGTGCTGAATCTGGGTGGAGTGTTTCTGTATGTGTGAGTGTGTGTTGCTGTGGTAGCAGCGCTCAGGGGAGTGAAGGGGCTACGGGGACCGCTGGTTAAAATTCCAGACTGGACCAGCAGGAGAGATGTGGAGAAACAGCAAGGCAGTGAGTGAGATAGAGAACAAGAGACAGCAAGAGAGGGAGAGACAGACAGCAGAGAGACTGAGAGAGAGACGGAAAGAGAAAGAGAGAGAGATGGAGAAAGAGCGAGTGACAGTGAGAGACCGTGTGTGTGCTTGTTCTCTGGGGGTCTCTAAGAGCTGGGACTGCAGCAGAGTTTAGTTGAGAGACGCTGCACAGACTCTACATGAGAGAAATCAGGAGGACGAGTGTGAGTGTGTGTGTGTGTGTGTGTGTGTGTGTGTGTGTGTGTGTGTGTGTGTGTGTGTGTGAGATCAAGAGATAACAGGACTTAAGCCCCTGTGAGACACATACTCACGTGATGTGCCACTAGAAATAATAGCTGCTAACAGCTTGACACAACAATGAGCCAACACAGTGAGAGTGAGTACAGACACTGGACTAAGACTGGACAAACATGGCGTGCGCGCCCGGCGAGCGGAAGGGGTGGGCAGCTCCGGGCGGCTGCAGAATCAGTGTTTGATTCACTGCAGACCATCCAGTCCCAAATGTGCTTACAGTGGAGGAGGCAGTACGAGTGAACAGTACAAGAGTTTAAAGGAGGAGCCTGAACAAAAATAGACCCGCAGATGAACTGACGTTTGGCTGGTTCTCATCCTGCTGTGTGTCACTGCATCAGTAGGACATGCTGATGATCCAGAGTGCACCACCACATCAGTGAAACATGTTTGTTCCTCCATTTGAATTCAAAACACATCCCTTGGTTAAATGTGGCGTTCACAGATTCGTCATAATCACACTACTGAGATCATATACATACAACACATTTACTGGAGACAAGACTGAAGGTACCCCCACCCCCCAAGCAGAACAGGAGAAAGGCCTGTCACAGGGAGAAGACCCCCCGTGTCTAGTGTAGTACCGCACTGACAAAGACCCTATCAGAATCAGTGCCGATACTTCCACACAGTCCAGGTACCGGTGATGTATGACCAACACCACAAACCAGTTTCTAACACACACACACGTGCTGACACATGCCAGTATACAGAGCTAAGCAATACGTTAGCGGTGTGAGATGACAAGAAGCAGTAATAATGCTAATGCCAAATGAACCTAGCTAATGTTAGCTCCCACTGGCCCTTTGTGGAGACCCTTGACTGTGGGGTTTATAGAGCGTTTCCTGCTATGAACCCACATCTTCGTGTTCCCCTTGTTAGCTGGTTTATGTGCTGTCCAGCTAAAGCTAATATAGCTAGCCTTAGCTCTGCCTTAGCTAGCTAGCTATCTTCATCAGCTCTTTTCTGACCGACAAGCCCAACAACTGAAACACGAAGACGTGACTTCACAGCAAGAAACACCCTAAAAAGCCCACAGACTATATCAAGACTCTGTAAAGGGTCAGTTCGGCTTTGCCAGGTTAGCAAGCTAGCTAACATTAGAGCGCGCTGGCACCAAGCTGTGTTTCTTCATTGGTGTAAGACTGTAACTCAGCTGCAGACTCTCCTCTCTCTCACCACAAGGAGATTAGGAGTTATAGGTTAGTCAGGTTGGATAGAGCTGGTGTAGTCTGTATTTAAGGATCAGGTATCGGGATCATGGTGTCAAGGGAAAGAGTGGTATCAGCGCATCTCCAGTTTAGTGATTTCTATGGTTTGCGGGACTTTACGGCAGGTGACCCCGCTGCTGCTGCTGTGTAGGAAGGACCGTAGATTCCACTAGAGGAGAAGCCCGGCTTCAGCTGCTCTCGTCTCAAGCCAAGCAGGTGGATGGCAATCCTGGCAGGCCTTTTTATTCTCTGACTTGTTTTGGCTCGTTTCCTTCCACCTGTTCAGGTGAGCGGGTGAATAATTATGTCCACCTGGTTCAGGGAAACAGGTGGTAGGAAAGCAGGGTCCGCCTTTCACTTACTGAAGCCTAAATCGTCCACGTCCGGTGTCGTCCATATGGTACATTAAAACTTTCACATTAAAATGCTGATACTCTCCATTTTAAACTCAGTCACCGCGTCACTTTGAATCCAGCTGTAACACATCAGATATTGTCACTGCCCATTCACTTACAGGCTGCGCTGCGTATTGACTCAGGACTCCTTAATGAACTTGGAGCTGCAGACTGAATGCAGTCGATGGAGCCGTGGGATAAAATTCGAGACGAGTTGTGAGACCAGGACAGCAAAACCTCAACACCACACGCAGGGTGTAAGAAAACAGCATCAGAGTTCGAACGTCTTTGAAAGAGAATGATATTAGCGTTAGCATTAGCAATCATGCATCTGATTCAAAATGAACTGAGCTTGAGTTTATTTACTGGACTCTAATTTGAAAGAGTTTAATGCAACAGACTGGGCCAGAGGCTTATAGTTAAAAGTAGGTTAGAGGAGCCCAGAGAACCAAAGCAGTCCTGGGTCAGAACCAGAACACTGTGGGCAAGAGCAAGCCAGGTGGACCATCAAGGCTCAGAATGCTGCAGAGAGCTGTGGCAATACGTCACAAAGTCGGGCAGGAAACAAACAGCTTATATGGGGGAAAGAACAGGTGACTGTAGTCAGTAATCGGGTGGGCTGGACCAAAGAGGTGGTCAGTGATTGGTTGACAATGAGGAAGGCGGAGTCACATGATGCCCAGAAGGATTCTGGGAGTCGGAGTCCAGGGAGACTGTGTTCAGACTGCAGGCAAATGGATTAGATTTTCAGGCCAGATCTTTTGAGTTGACGGTCCGCTCTGTTATTTGTTAGGGGTCAGATCGGATTTGTGTGTCCAGACGTCACCAGGCTATCTGCTAGGGCTACTGTGGTAGCGGCATAGGGGTCAGTAACCACATAGCTCCACTGGTGATGTGGCTTTCATACGTGGAAGCTGGGGAGACGGAGGGGCATCATCTCACCCTCCAGTCTCTGTCCAGTTTCACCCTCATCGCTCTGTCACTCTGCTCTTCCTGAATCCCAGCACTTCCGTCACTCTGGATTTGACAATACTGACACTTTGAAATCCGATTTGAGCGTCCAGAGTGTCCAAACTGGGGCACATCCTCAAAAATCAGATTGGAACCGCTTTTCAAACCACGTTCAAATGTGGTCTGGATCCGATTTGCCAAAATTATATTCCAGGTGTTTTTTGCTGTCCAGATGATCAAATATCGATCTGGATACAGTCTGGATACACCAAAATTTGGAGTTGGACTGGCAGTCTGAACACAGCCAAAGATACGCAGTTCATACGTTCTCAGTTCTCATGCAAACCCAGTTCCTGTTAAGGCCTTTATTCCTCAACGTAAGAAGAGACAAAGATGTTCAGCCGACTGATAACGGGTCCCTCGTCAGCATCTGACAGATCTATTTACTGAAGCCACTTCAAATGTACTGATCCACCCGGCATGGCTTATTGTTCTAAGTGCTTCCTAGGGTTCTTGCTATCATAGCCAAAGACCCTCCATGAATGCACTGGCCTGTGGAAATAAGACAGCAGACAGAACTCCATCATCTCAGCTCCGTAGTGGACCATGGGGAGGGCATTATGCCTGCACAGAATTCAATATCCACCAACATAGCATCACTGTTTATGTACTGCACCGAAACTGGTCCAAAGACAAACGTCCGGCTTGTTATGCCCAGATTCTGTCTTATTTCATTGCAGTCATGCAGAAAACAGAGGCGAGCAGTCCCCAACGGGCCGGCCGTCCTTACAAACATACTCTGACCTTGCCTATTGATCCCTGCGCCTCTCTCTGGACCTACTTACTAGTCAGCGAAACTTTATCGTGGTGTCTTCCTTACTGTGCTCAGGAGCGCGATCCCACATGTCCGATAGAAAAGACCGCCTCGAGCATTCTTCCAACCGTATTGGTGGTCATCAAAGCCCAAATTAGAAGCCTCCAAGGGCATCATGGCCACCCAGGACTCACCGGCAGTACGGGAAATGTCGGTGTTGTAGTGCTGCTGGTCTTGTGGTGCTGCTGTGTCCTTGCTGTACCAGAAATGTCTGACTCGAGCTGCTTTGTATTTCCCTTCTGCTCACGTCTGGAGGGAAGCACAGTTGGCACCGTGGCTTCTGAGGGGAAATAGCTCTTTGCACACAGACAGGACTTTGGTATTTACTGACAAAAAAAGTCATTTACGCGCACAGAGTACTCAGGCATGCCCAGGCGCAGAGGCATTCGGAGGGAGCCGGTTTCATCGGGGCTAGTTTGAGATTGACTGTGTCCTTTTGTTCCAGAAAATGGCAGCTCTGCCTCCACCTCAGTGGGCCTTTCTGTCTCACAAACAAAATTACAGTGAACACAAAGCATGCAGTCCCACGCAGTGTCACTTCTCAAGTCTAAGGATCCATCAGAGCCTATGGGCTGCTGGCATGTGTAGGTTGATACGAGCGCTATTGTGCAACTATGCATATTATTCAATGTGACAAACAGGCCTCCGTCGGAGAGCACGGCCGCTGACAGGCTGGCTTTCGGTGCCAGAGACCTCAACAGTACTTTAAAGTCGTGCAGCACAGTCCTGTGGTCAGGTGGCGAAAGGAGATATTGCAGTAATCGATTATTCCCTTACTTTGGATATTCCCTTAGCCCATGTATGAAGAGTTCTGGGGCCTGCATTGTTCATTCTTGCAGACGACAACTCCTGATAATCAAACACCAACAAATCAAACACCACATCATCAAACAACAACTAATTAAACAGCAGATAATCAAACACCACGTAATCAAACACCACGTAATCAAACACCACGTAATCAAATACTGAATTAGTTGCCTAACTAACAGAGAGCTCACCGATTGGTTATTAACAACGTCCATGACACAATCAGGACGAGCCAAGACTGAAGAGGTGTGGTAATATTACTCTCACTCATCTTCTAAACCTCTTCATCCCTCTGGGTCGCAGGGGGCGCTGCAGCCCATCCCAGCGGTCTCTGGATGAGGGTAGGAAGCAACCTGGACAAGTGGCCAGTCCATCACAGGGCAGACACTCAGACACATACACTCACACCTGGGGGTTTGCATGTGTTTGGACTGTGGGAGGAAATCGGAGCACCTGGAGGAGGAAACCCACACAGACACGGGGAGAACATGCACACTCCACACAGAGAGGACCCCGAACATCCCAGCCGGCAATCAAACCCAGACCGCTCTTACTGTGAGGTGACTTACACATACACACACTTACCTCACACCAAACCATCGAGATGATGGGAGCACGCTGCACCTCTAACAAGACTCACCAGTTTACTCCAACTCTGGGAATTTCACTGTGTTAGATTGGGTGCAGGGCCGGCGTCAGGCTGCTATTCCTGTTGTTTACATGTTTAAAGGGGTTTGAGGAAGCACATACACCACTCTGAAGCTGATTCTCCCTGTTGTCGGTACAGAACGGTGTTACTGGTCCTGTCTTCTTCTAAAGGGCTTTGCAGGTAAAGACAGGGATTATTCAAGACTCTGGTGTGATGCATGAAAAGCGGTGTTCTGCTTTACGAGTAGTCTCTCACATGGTACAGCAACTCTGAATACATTTCTGGTTTTCGGTGAACAGCGAGTTCGCCTGTTGTTGTCGATCACGTATGGACTGATAGTTGTGGTCATTGACTGGGCTGTTTAATGCGGTGTGTGTGTGTTTTTGAGCTCCGCCTCTGGACTAACATCCTGGACTCTGCTTTGCCTTAGTCTCATCTGCAGCCTTCTGCAGATCTCTCTCTCTCTCTCTCTCTCTCTCTCNCTCTCTCTCTCTCTCTCTCTCTCTCTCTCTCTCTCTCTCTCTCTCTCCATCTCTGCTGAATTATTAAAGTGTGTTTTGATTCCCAGACCGATTGTGAAGCTGAGGCTGCTGCAGCTTTCAGCAGGCTGGTCCTTCTCTCCTTTCCTTTCCTCTCCTCCCTCCTTCTGTCCCTGTGCTTCCCAGCTCCCGGCCTGCTGCGGCTGCGTGTTCCACAAAAACGTGACATCTTCTGCTGTGTCGAATTAAGTGTATTTTATTGATCTCAGCTTGTCTCGCAGTTGTAGTCCAATTATAGACTCGATCACCCGGCCAACTTAGCAGGAGGGAGAGTTTATTGGCAGCAGGGCCACTCCCTTTCTTCCTGAATAATGCAGCACCTTTAAATTAATATAGCAGAAGCTCAAACGGACGAGCTGCACAAAAGAGGGCTGTCGAGCTGCCTTTATGTAAGGAGCTGCTGTCTTTTAACACAGCTGGACTTTCGATGGAAGCTTGGGATCTGGATTAAGCAAATCTTAGGTACGTTAAGTACTATTCAGAGGGACGTTTAACGGACGTATGTCTGTAATGAGGTTTTGTGTTTGGAAAGTTTGTTACACACTCAAGAAAAAGGCTTTTGTCCATCCATCCATCCATCCATCCATCCATCTACGTCTACCAGCTAATCCAGCTAGGGTCATGGTTGCAGAAGTGAAAGCAGAGAAGCCCAGATGGCCCTGTCCCCAGCAACTTCCTCCAGCTCATTCTGGAGGATCCCAAGCCGTTCCCAGGCCAGCTTATAGATACAGTTCTGGGTCTCGTCCCAGTTGGCTGTGTCCAATAAACCTCCAACGGGATGTGCCCAGGGTGATGCCTGAACCACCTCAACTGGCTCCTTTCAATGTGGAGGAGTAGCGGAGGAGGCTCTTCTTTGAACTCCTCCCAGGTCTAGGCTTCTCACCCTATCAAGTAGACCGATTGGTAAACAGAAAGCTTTCCCCTGGACCGCTACAGTCCAGTACAGGGACCGCATTACTGCTCCCACCTGTCCCAGCCAATCTCACAACCCCTCTTCCCATCACTCGTGACCATGTCCCTGAGAGACTTAAACTCCTCCACCTGGGGCAGGTCCTCTCCCCTCACCCCCAGTGCACGCTGGAGGCTTTCATGCGAAGAAGCCAAAAGGACGTAGCAGAGACGCCACATTCCGGCCTCCTCACGTAACGCCCTCCTGACCTCAGCTACGTCTTAACACCCAGTTCATGAATATCTCAAACAGGAGTGGAGACGAGGTGCACCGTTGGCAGATCCATCGCCCGCACTGAATGAGCTCGACTTAATACCGAGTACACGGAGACAGCTGTCACTTCTGGAGTACAGGGGCTAAGTAGTAGTGGCTCTGGCACCTCATACACCTGCAGAACCTTCCACAGAATATCTTGGGGACCGCAGACATAAGCTTTCTCCAAGTCCACAGAACACATGCACACTGGGTTGGCAAACTCCCATGCCCCCTAAACCATCTGCGCCAGGGTGAACAGCTGATCCATTGTTCCACGGCTGGGACAGAATCCGTATTGTTCCTCCTCAATCTGAGGTTCAACTAGAGGTTTCTGTATGGATGAAAAAGTTCCATACACCACATCAAGAACACTTCATATCTTCTCATTCAGAAAACGGGTCCCAACGTTCACCGCACGTACCAGCCATCTAAACTATGTGGCCAAATGTTTGTGGACACCTGCTCATCCAAAATAAATCGACAGTATTCAGAAGGTAAAGGAAGCTTGTCTGCATCTGCTGAAGTAACAGTCTGCTCCGGTGGGAAGGCTTTACACTAGAAGTTGGAACTTTGCTGCGTGTGAGTTAATAAGAAGGGGTGTCCACAAACATGTCGCTTACATGAGGAGATCTGGTTATAAGACGTAATTCATAGACGCCAAAATGGTGATCCTGGGTAGCCGCCCAATATATAGGGCTGAAACATCATTCAGACCGTTCAGAACAGGAAGTAACAAATCACATCTAGCAACTAGCAGGCTAATAAGTCAAGATAACACTGTTTAACTAAAACTAAAATTAAATTTAAATTAATGCTGCACACTGTATCGTCCAAGCATCATCAATAACAGGCAAACTGCAGATCATCACCAGCACCATCATAAAATACTGAACTGAAGCAGGATGTTAGCCTGTACTTCTTCCTTTACCCATTTTCCTAATAGTGATGATCACTGTGGGCTTCTAGCAGCAGTCACTGTTGTTCAGGGCTCTTCACAGTGATTAACAGTGGTCACTGGTTTCACTGGTTTCACTGGTAACAGTGACGGAGCTTCATTCAGACTCTCAGGCCTGTTCTCACTGTCCCTCTGACAGGACTCTAACAGTTCTGGGTTACTCTATACCGTATAGAACCAGACATCTGTTTATGTTGCTGTCGTGCTTGTCCTGCTATCCTGTGTGGACCTGAGGAGGATGGGTTCCCCTTCTGAGTCTTGGTTCCTCTTGAGGGTTCTCCTTGGCTTGCTCAGTGGGGGCTCGGACCCCGGTTCTCTGTAAAGCTGCTTTGTGACAGTGTCTGTTGTATAAGGTTCTGTGTGAATAAAGCTTGAACTGACCTGATATCAGTTTTCAGTCGCAGAAGGTTCAGTTCTGTTGGGCCCTTTTCTACACGGCGTTTCAGAGGTTCTAAAAGCCACAGTTGTGTTACCAGGTGCAGAACCAATCAGAGAGATACTGTGGTAGTAATCACATCACTGTACCTCCTCGTGTTAGGCTACTCCTGTTTCCAGCTGTGCTCCATACTCAATAACACTGGCGGTTACACAAGCCTGCTGTTACGTCAGGACCGCTGGCTGGTGTTTATCAGCCTGTGCTGAAGTGAAAGGTGAATTTCAGTACGAGTTGAAGCTTCCGCTGCGCTTTAGTGTGTCACGGGCTGAAAGCCTCACTCACATTCTCTGACATGCCTCCAATTGTGACACGACTCTGATGCGACAGCCTCATTCAGATTCTGACTCGCAGCCGGCCGGCCAAGGATAACACAGCTATTCCCAACAGACGCGGAACGCCACGGAACACGAAATATAAAAATGATAATGATGGTGGAATACGGAGTCCCTCTGGTCTCCCCGTGTTTTCTTTTCCTGGACAGCTGAAACTCTTTTCTTCACTGCGGAAGGAATACACGGCAGCTCAGAGCAAACTGACTACAATCACGTCCCTAATAAAACGAGTCCTCTGATTAATGAAGACGTGCAGCTTCTGTTCAGTGTTGTTGATCCGTACACACGTGACCAGCTATCATTTCTCCTTGAATGACATTTAGCAGTATGACTATAAACAAGTAGAAATGACTTAGTGTGACAGACTGATGTAGTAGGTCGTCGTTGAAGCCATGCCGATCGCAGTTTCATCTAAATAGTTTACACAGCTGTGAAAATGCTGTTGAGCCTGTTGGGTTTCTATTAGTGCTGCAACAATCGACTCTTTTGATGGTTGAATATTATTGAAATGACTAATCAATTATCCAGATTATGGCTGTCTAGATTAGTGAAACAAATAATCGATTATTCGGGTTTAAATCACTCAGTTACCAAATAAAACTTATGTAGCCATGAGCTTTATTGACATGGAGGAAATAACATCATCAACTAACTGACTATTAAATTTGTAGCCAACTATCAAAGGAATATCTGCTCCCAGAAGGAGGTGTGGGATTGCAGGTGTGTTGGGAAGGAAGATAAAGGTCACCAGGATCAATAACTGATGATAAATTTAGACTGATATGATCAATATTTATTGAGCTACACATACAGAAGTCTGTCTCTCAGTATGGCGTCGGGCCGCCGTGTTTGCTAACCCAACACGCCAGACGTCTCGGCATGGAGCTGTAGAGGTTCCTAATGGTGTCCTGTGATAATCCATCCCATGCAGCTTGAATATCCTCACACAGTTCCTGCAGATGGTGCGGTAGGGGTGGAGGTGGAG
>JAVGWN010001081.1:0-12920 GCA_034552555.1 Semaprochilodus insignis
TTTTTTTACCTCTTCCAGGCGCAAAAGAGGCAGGGATTTGGGAAACGCCACTGCGCCATTGTGATGCCTGTTTGATCATCCATAAGATGTTATTTCGGACTGCAGCTTTTCTTTTTTGGTAATTTTAATCCAGGCCCACCCCTGGTCAGGACTATAATGGACTATTCCATCTTATTACAATAACCCACATGTTAACACAAGACAAGAATAAGGAACTGCGAATAAGGGGCTAACTTCAGCCTGGGGTTCGATATTCTGGGTGTTGAGAGGGAAATTCAAGAGTTATGCAAGTGCAGTAGAGGAGAAGAGCAATTCCTGCACTAGATTCCAGGTGCTAGAGAACAGACCTAGACTCTCCTAGATCAGAGTCCGGAGCTAACTTCTCCCTCCACACTCCCTTTTTCTTCTTTGTTAAGCCCAGGAACGACATTTCTCCTGAGCAATCACATGGGAACCCTCAGAGCGGCCCTCAGAGTCACCAGAGCATCATCTCCACCGCGGGTCTCCTGCCCTGGTTTCCTCCAGTTCATCACCCGACATGACTACAACGACTACAGTGACTGCAATAGAGCCGCCAGCTTCTGGCTCTGATCATGAACTCTCTCACTGAAACATATAAGAACCTATGGGTCGGCTCCGTCTTTGCAATCACTGCCTCCTGGATGAAACGGACTGTATCTAATAGATGTTCTAAGGTCCTTCTCCTGTTAGTTCTGTCTTTCTCTCCTCAACCGGGATCGACCTGAGGAGGATGGGCTCCTCCCTCGAGCCTGGTTCCCTCCTTTACTCTAAGGGAGTTTGTCCTCGCCACTGTTGCCTCTGGCTTGCTCACGGGGGGCTTTGACCCGGATTTCTTTTCCTACGTCTGTACATGGACTCTGTGTTTTTCTTTTCCTTTATATAAACTGCTTTTCTGTGAAGCTGCTTTGAGANTGCTTTGCTTTGCTATGCTATGCTATGCTATGCTATGCTTTGCTATGCTTTGCTATGCTATGCTATGCTATGCTATGCTTTGCTTTACTATGCTATACTGTGCTTTATGCTATGCTTTGCTATGCTAAGCTAACATAAGATAAGCTAATCTAAACTAATCTAAGTTAACTAAAATAATCTAAGATAAACTAAGATAAGATAAGCTAATATGTTGTTTGGGTTTGCCCCAATGCTAGGCTAACAGGCTAGGCTAACATGCTAGGCTAATGATGTCGCATGTATGTGCTGTCTGTTTGTTTGTATAGACAAGGAGTTTTTTGTAATACATCAAACGTGGATTTGCTTGCTCAGAGGACTCAAAGCTGGACTCTGGAGCTTACTGATATCCAAAACTTTTACTGGTGTAAGAAGAATCATCTCAGCTGAGAATACCTGAGGAACCAAAAGACTCTTGCTTTTGAACCGAGTTGGACCAGTCTTTGGTTATAAGGTGGCGTGTACGTGTGTAAATATCGGTGTTGGGTTTGTTACTGTAGTTTGTTCTTGTTTTTTGAGATCTTGGGTTCATTGGGTTGTTTCTTTGAGACAGATTGCCACAGACTAGCAGATTCAGGTAAACCCCCCTTAGAATAATTAAGTGTACCCTGTTTTATTCTGAGGGTGGTTACAGTGTAGCGTTGCAACACGTTCTAACACACCACCATCGTGTCAGTGTCACTGCAGCGCTGTGAATGATCCACCACCCACCTAATACCTGCTCTGTGGTGGTCCTGTGGGGGTCCTGACCATTGAAGAACAGGGTAATACAGTATACAGAGAAACAGATGGACTACAGTCTAGAACTGTAGAACTACAACTGTGGTAGGAATGGGGTTCCGTGGTGTAACGCTTAGCAGGACCTTCCAGTCGTTCTAGTGGTTGGTGTGGCACAACAGATAACACCACTACCTGCCAGTAAGTGTGGGAGACGGGGGTTCAATTCCCGGTCTAGGTGACTATGCTGGGCTGCACCAATAGGAGTACTTGGGCAAGACTCCTAACACTACGTTGGCCTACCTGTAATATGATTACCTTGGATAAGAACATCAGTTAAATATCATAAATGGTGCTCATTGTGGGGTATTAGCTTGCATTGCATGTTAGCTACATTAGCTTCGTAGCTCCAGTGGAATACTAAAGAACCAAGCTTCAGGTGCCGAATGTGTCTTAGCTTTGGGAAAAGGAGAAAACCGTAATTTTTTTGCCCTACTATTCCCCCAAACCACATGACGGATTAGGCACGAGGAAAAATCAGGCCGCGATCCTTCATCATGACAATGGTGGGACAGTTGGCCTAGTAAATTAAAGGAGTTTGTTATTATCGTGTCACTGCTGACGTGTGGTGTTCTTGTTGGAAAGCCGTCAAAAAAGCGGGCCCATCTATTGTGACGGTTCTTGGCTGAAGCTTTGACCTCCTACACTTTGAACGTGAAACGTTAAAAAAGGGAGTGTTCGCTTATCAGCTCGTGGCTTGTAGTCTGCTGGCCTCGGCTCTCTTGGCAGGCTGGGGCTGAAACAGCGAGTTCTCGCTCACTTGGCTGTCAGTTTTCTGAATGCACGTCCAGGTTTGGAGTGAGCTGTAGAGCTGTTTACGAAGTAGGCTATCCGGGTGTTTGCGAAGATCTGCTGGCTCTGGTGTTGGCCTTAACCGCCAACGTTTTGCGAAGGTATTACTCCATTCGTTACTGGTCAGTTTCTGACTGCAACTCGGCTGTTAAGCAGATAGTAGTTGGGCGGTGTGCCGGTCTTATTGGTGTGGTAGTTGGTATGGCTGTTTCACAGCAGCAGTCAACCACCACCCAACAAAACTGACCACTGGTGAAGAGCTTGAGGATGGCGACCATATACTGTCCATGTCGTGCCACTGTCTCTAACCTACAACGGAGAACGGAGCCCTCAGACAAAACCCAGACACACTACCCCCCATCTCTGCTGCTGACGTAAATAGGATAAGATAGCCTAGCCTAGCCATTCGTTTATCTTCCGGGCCTCTTGTCCCTCTGGGTTGCGGATACATGCAGATTCCATAGGGACCCCGGGTGCACCAGCCGAGGGCCTTCTTACTGTGAGGCGACAGTGCTACCCACTGCACCACTGGGCCACCCAGATGCAACCAATTTTGGCATCAGCCTCGACCATGGCTAGAATACTCTGTCCTGCCTGATGCTTGTGCTTTGCTCGTCGCAAATTTGGTCAATCCGGCTCTGAACCATAGATTGAAATGTGGAAACGCTCCAGGAGGTTGGTGGTTTTCTTAAACATGCCTCTAGTATCCCTCACATTAGAGCGACATCGGCATGCCAGGAATACCAGCGTCGCTCAGGTGATAGGTGAAAGTATCTACTGGGTACAGCTGCCCAGATAGAACCGGTAGTAAGCTCAGCGGACAAGAAATGAGTCACCTTGCATGTTTAAGGTGGGGACATGCGGGGTGTGAGTGACGGGATCCATAGATGGAGAAGAGGTGCTACAGTGCAGGGAATGTCTCGTTCCGTGTGTGGAAAATGGCTCCAAAGCAGATGTTAATGATTGGCTAAAAGCAGTGACCGCATTTGTGCTTTAAGACTAACAAGCTTTCCCGGACCTTGTACACACCCACACGGCCTCAAACACTCCAACAAGAGACAAACATGGGGCGACGTCAGCGGCTTGTTGCTTGCTAGTGTGAACCCGGGGTTAGTCGGCTTTCTATGAGCCTGTGTTCTTGTTGCTTTGTCCCGTTATTGGATTGTATCTGTGGAACGGTTGTGGAATGCGGAATGGTTTATAACTGTTCAGAACAGGAATTTTCCAGGGTAGCTTTGAGTTGGCTCTTGAGCTGAGCAGGAGCTGCTCTGCTAAACTGATGCACTCATATTTAGACTAATTCATGTGCGATTTGAAGCAGGAGCTGTCAAAACTATCTTATAAACAGCAAAAAAAACCAATGGATTCACTGAAACAATGACCGGGCTTGTCTTCGGGGTCAGTGGGGAGTTTTTATACAGCGTCGCTTTCGTCCTCCAACTGGCTCGGCAGCTTTCGGCTCTTCCTGCCAGCTCCTTGAGCCTGTCCTCCCCACGTTCTGCATGTGACTGAGGAACTGAATCGGCCTGATTATTATTATCTGTTATTAATTGTTGTTTTCTCTAAGGGGTTTGGCTGGGTTGCTTAAGTGCATAGATCAAGTGCAGTGTCACCCTGAACTGGAGACCATCTTCCCTCTCTCTTCCAGCCCTCAAAACACGTTTTTGGAAGGTTTCCGCCATGACTATGTGCGGGGTTGTCTCCGAGTGAGCTTCGCTGCTACAGTGAACAGTTTAGTTTGTTGACCGAGTAAGATATCAATTATGGATGCAGCATACCTTGACAGCAGTCATGTGCTTGACACATGCGAGACATATGGACTCGGAGAGCTCAGTGTGGGAGATGTTTCTGGTATTCAGAGCGCTGGTCAAGTAGGCACAGGGGGATCTGGGGTTGTGAAGTACCCCAGGGGTAATTCACGTGATGGCCTGAGCTGTTTCAAGCACTGGAGCAAAGCAACCGAGAGCGGTCAGTGGAGAAGGAGATTCTGGATCAATGCATCTACCAGCTTGAGACCTGCACAAGCTTCTACCTTCTCTTCCAGCATTCCGGAAGCCAATTTCCAGATGCAAAACAAACCTAAACTGATTCTAATCATCATGTAGGGAAGCAGAGAGCCTTTGTTATTCCCCACTTTTGGGTTTCTTGCAATTGGATCTGAGTATTGGCAGCAACTTCACACTACCAGATGCATCACGGTAATATGAGGTACAAGGACGCAACATACCAGGTTAGCGTTTATGCTAAAATGCTTTGAAACACAAGACCCCCACAGGACCACCACAGAGCAGGTATTATGGGGGTGGTGGATCATTCTCAGCACTGCAGTGACACCGACGTGGTGGTGGTGTGTTAGTGTGTGTGGTGCTGGTGTGAGTGGATCAGACACAGCAGTGCTGCTGGAGTGTTTCAACACTGTGTCCACTCACTGTCCACTCTATTAGACACTCCTACCTTGCTGGTCCACCTTGTAGATGGACGGTCAGAGACGACTGTCAGGGCAGTGTTGGCCATCCTCTAGTCCTTCATCGGTGCCCATAGGACACTGCCCACAGCCCACATCCTGAACAGGCCGCCATGTGGTTATCAATATAAATGAGCTCATCAGACAAAAAATGAGTCCCCTGCAACTGAAACGTACCTACTAGTGTATAATACCTCCACGAGCACCAACAGCTGTGATTGGATTTGACATGGACTGGACAAGTTTCTGGATGTAGGACACATCAATGTTCAGACACTCCAGCATCTTAGCATTGGTCAGCTGGGCCATATTTGGTATATACCTTCTCTGGCACAATTCCGAGGAGAATTCCCTGTAGACTGGGATTTTAGCCACTGCTGGTAGACCCGTATGAGCGTACGCTTCTATACACCTGCAGATTCAGCTACTTCCTTCACACTATGGTCTTTGCCCCACCCCCCTCACCCCGCAGGGATTTATAGCTCCATCATCCTATATTATATTATATTATATTATATTATATTATATTTTTGGCTTTCTTTTCTTATTTTTTGGTTAATTGTTTTTTGTAATTTTGTCTGTTTTAATTTTTGTTATTAGCCTATTAATCCTTTTATGTTGCAATTTTAAGAATTGTTGTATTCATTTTATGATTTTATTTTTTCCCCTATATTAAATAAATCATAATTCTTCTTTTTAATTCTTTCACCATTCATCTTGTTAGAGTTCATTGTTTTAGTTTTCCAGATTAATATCCATTTTAATTTCTTTTTCAGATGTAAATGCTTGAGAATGAGGGTCACCCTCAATGTACTGTATTTCCCAGTGAAAATAAAGATTGATTGATTGATTGATTGATTTTACTTTGCCCGAGTATTTCTTTACGAGGCATTGTCTACCATTAATTTGCAGATCTTGCAGGAAGTCCTGGCTGACGGCAGCGCTAGCAATGCGCCCACAGCTGTCGTTACTGTAACAACATCATCAAAGTTTGTTTTCTAGACTTTTCACGTCGGCGGTTCTGATGGAACGGGACCCACCACGGGCCACGGATGAATCACTCCGAGCTCCTCAGCGATCTGGCACGTCCCCTGGGCCAACATATGGGACGGCTTTCTGCAACTCATGCTAAACACTTTTACAAGGTGGCCTCTTCATGTGTGTCTGTGATTTCAAAAGCCGGCCTTTGCATCGTATTTTATGAGTCAACATCGCGCCACATGATGATGTTAATCACGTCTATGGCGGTTTACAGTGTTTGTTTAGTTGCCACGCTGTCCAGAGCCGGGATGGTTTCTTCTGAAGATCCAGGATGAGCTCACAAAGCCCTGTGGTGGGGCAATCAGAGAGCTAGCTGTATACTCATCGGCCCCATCTATGTCAACATTGATTGCGTAACACTGTCCCCTCACCCTCAAACACATGTTGTTGAGTTACAAGGTCATCAGGGGTTTGAAATATGGCCTTTGCTCTGTCCACATTCAAGTGCACTTATGTTTGTTTTGAAGGTATGATTTCTGGTATATAATATTACAGAAGGAACCAAAATTATCACCAGGTTATGAAACCATAACAGTGTCTCAGACTATCTACTGAAGTTAGCATGCTAACCAGCTAGCCCCAGCCCGTCCTGTGTTTGTGTGTGTGTGTGTGTGTAATACCACCCTTTACCTGAAGAGGTGATAGTGAGTCACTGTAGCGCTGTAGGAGTGGAACCTGAGAGGAGCAGTAAAAACAATGATGGCTGAAGCTCCTGACGAGCAACCGCCGCAACCGCCACAGCTGCCCAGTCTCGGCAAGAAACCACGTTTAGCAGTAAACAGAAGCTGAAGAAGAGTTAACACTGGTGCTACTTTCCACTGCTGGAGACGTGGAGAAGAAGTTTGAAGCAGAACTCGCAACGTTCCTTCTAGACTGATAAGGAGTGAAGAGGGAGGAGGAGGGACTGTGCATTTCCTGCTGTATAAAGACAACATGAGTCACCTTGTGTGTTTAAGGTGGTAGTAACTTCAGGCTCCTCATGTTGAAGCCTCCATCTTTTTCTTGTTTTCTTGTTGAAGCCTCCATCTTCTCCTCCTTCTCGGCTAATAAGGTCGAATTCTCCTTCTGGTACGTAACTCCATTCGTGTTTCCTTCAATGATAGTTCCAACCAGTTCTCTCTTGGGGGTCCACCCAGGTGCTGCTGCATGAGGATGATGGGGCTATAAATCCCTGCGGGGTGTGAGTGACGGGATCCATAGATTGGGAAGAGGTGCTACAGTGCAGGGAATGTCTCGTTCCATGTGTGGAAAATGGCTCCAAAGCAGATGTTAATGATTGGCTAAAAGAAGTGATTGCATCATACAGGTCTACCAGCAGTGGCTAAAATCCCAGTCTACAGGGAATTCTCCTCGGAATTGTGCCAGGGAAGGCATCCACCAAATCTGGCCCCAATTCTTTGATGTAAGAGTGTCTGAACAGTGATGTGGCCTACATCCAGAAACTTGTCCAGTCCATGCCAAATCCAGTCAGAGCTGTTATTGGAGCTTGTAGAGGTATCACATGCTATTAGGTACGTTGCAGTCACAGGGGACTCGTTTTATTTTGTCTGGTGCGCTTATAGCTATAAACTGTAGGCTACAGTCGCCGAAGCAAATTAACCACAGCATGAGGCAAATCTTGCTGCATTTCAGGGTTGTTTTGGTGTGGTTGCCATTCTTCAGATGTCAGCTCAAGGCACCTCAGTGTTAGGTTTCATGTAGCAGCATTTGTATTTCAACTCCCTGTTGACCTCCTCATTCAGAGGATCCAGTGACCTTCAGAGGAAATGTTTCCTGGATACGGTTCCAGTTCATATATCCAACTTCAAATTTACACACATAACGTCTTTTGACTTTGGACAAAACTCTGTATTCATGAGAGTAAACAAGCATAAAGATTGAGGTTCAGTTTTGGCCCCGTTCCTCCCGACACGCCGTCCCTCTGATGGATTCGCGATTTCGAGTTGAGTTGTCAATGGGAGGTTGGCCAAAGCCGTTCAAGCACCTTCACCTTTTTCGTTGAGTTATTTATTTTTTTTAATGTTGCGCTCCTTTGACTATGTTTGGGGCTGTTTTCTTGTTGAAGCCTCCATCTTCTCCTCCTTCTCGGCTAATAAGGTCGAATTCTCCTTCTGGTACGTAACTCCATTCGTGTTTCCTTCAATGATAGTTCCAACCAGTTCTCTCTTGGGGGTCCACCCAGGTGCTTTTCATCTCAAGGCTTGACCACTTCAGTTGGCTGGTCTTCCTGTGCAGGCCACCAGGCAGCTGACCTTCAGTCTTCCTAGAAGTTCACTGCTGGGTTCCCTTCACTCGCTCCACATTTAAACCATGACAACCACACGTCGCTTGACCATTAAGCCAAAAAACAGGCTCCTTACCTGATTGCGACTGTCAAGACTCAAGCCCTTTTAGGCTTCAAGTACAGCTCATGGAAAACAGGCATCAAGATGCTTCTCTGTCCGGTCCTCTGCCCGGGGGAATGAACTTCCACCAGATGTCCAAACAGCAGAGGCCCTCGCTGTCTTCAAACTGAGCACCCAGATTAACACTAGTCCTGCCCCTGTTGATATGTATTGCACTGCAAACATGCTAGGTCTTGATCTTTCTTTCTAGGTATCAGCTCCGGCCCCTTGATGTCTGGCAATGTCCGACCTCAAGTTTGGACTTGGACCTGTTTGTACTACCTAGGATACATCCTCCGTGTGGACCAGAAAGCACTGTTGTAGGATGCTCTAGAGAAGAACGTTGTACCGTTTCCAGAGAAGAAGCACCATGTCATGACAGGCCCACCATCGGTGGAGGTGTTCTTGGGATGACAGCAGACCAAACTTGACATGCTGAGTTACTGCTACAAGGGTTAAAAAATTATTTTGCACAGACTTGTCGCCTTCACTGCTTGATGTCAGCTAGTCGCTGATCCTACAGTTATGACACTAACAGCATGGACGTCTCTGAGAAGACAACAGTTGAGGAACCTGGGTACGTATCTCTGGTTCCATAAAGGCTGGACAGGAACGCCCAAGGACTTGTCAGATTTGGATCAAGAGTGGAGGTTGATTTTCCTCAAAGAAGAAAAGCTTGGAATAAGCTCAGCTCTATGGAAATCTCCAAACGGCATACAGTGGTTGCCAACCAAACATCAGGGCTGCCAGCCTTTACGTTTTTCTTACAGTGAAATTCCAGAAGGTAGCAGAGGTCAGGGTGTAGCCTCAAAGGTTGGTGGTTATGGGGTCCTGGAGATTAGATGGCGTACAGTATTTATTTGGTATTGTACAGTATTGCTACTCTTTAGGCCACTATACTTATAGTAGGTTCTAGATTCACACTGGGGTGTCCTTTCTCCGTGGAGACTGCATGTTCTCCTTGTGTCTGTGTGGGTTTCTTCCAGGTGCTCCGGTTTCCTCTTCCTGATTGGAGATCCTAAATTGCGGGTCATCTTCAGTGGCAAGTCCCGCTTTTGTCTCGGTGGAGACGACCAACGAATCCGTGTGTGGAGGCACCGTGGTCAGCGCCAAGATGAACTGGTGTCACTCCACCTCCACCCCTACTGCGGGAACTGTGTGAGGATATTCAAGCTGCATGGGATGGATTATCACAGGACACCATTAGGAACCTCTACAGCTCCAATGCCGAGACGTCTGGCATGCTGTGTCAGCAAACATGGCGGCCCGGCGCCATACTGAGAGACAGACTTCTGTATGTGTAGCTCAGTAAATATTGATCATATCAGTCTAAATGTATCATCATTTATTGTTTTCTTCCGAATAGCTTCACACTTCAATCTCACACTTATGGGTGCTGCCATTCTTCTGATGAGTGTATATCCAAATAAGTTATTTGCATTTTTAATTTACTCATAAAATAAAGTTTTATTGCATTTAATAACTTGATGTGCAGTGACAATATGTAAGCCTTTACAGGAGCAAAAACTGAAAGCTCCCACATTTTGCTTTTGTTCTATGTCAGTGACTTGTTGTTATCTCTCCACTGAACTGGTCAGTCGCCTAATTACAGAAGATGAAGAATACAGACCAGTTAAAAAGAGCCTGTTATCAGTAAACAGCTGTCTAATTCTTCACCTGGCTGAAGTCGACGGGCCGAGACTTCAAATCTAATACCTACAGTACTTTTCATGTCTTTTATGGGGTACACTGAGTAACATCCAGCAGGATCACCTCCACCAAACGCTTCCTGCAGCTGCAAACAAGATTTGCACAACGCTGAGGAGGAATTCTGGACCATTCCAAATACTCACAAATGTTTTTGCTCAGCCCTCTTCTGGTCTTACCGTAGCACCTTGATAGGGTTAAGGTCAGGACTCCGAGTTGGCCGTTCCAAAAAAAAAAAAAAAAAACTCTTTTTCAACAAAATGACATTAGCGTAATTGATCTGTCATGAAGCGTTATCCTGATGGACACTAAACCATGGCTCCAACAGGTTCAGTGTTCCAAAGCAGCTTTGCAGGAATCTGAGCTCAAACCACTTTGGTCATATCATGTCAAAGTACTTCCAGGAAAGTTTGGCTCCTTCATGCTCAGTCCTGGTCAGTCCATGGCCAGTAATGTGAGAGCAGATCATACTCTACTGACCTGTTGGCTTTGTTCTATCTATTTTCTGCTGGTCCACAGAGCCTCAAAGATCAGCTTCTAAACGTCATTATCTCCGCTTTCCTGAAGACTACAATAAAGGTCATGTGTGGCTGGAGAAGGAGCATAACGCCCTATGAACCGGTAGAGTTTGGAGTCGGTTACTCTGGTAATTTTTTTAGGCCACTCTAAATTTCTCTGGCTCTTCAGACCTCCGCCACTGGCCAGCGATTCAGTAAGCCTAGGGTGTGCCTAAGTCAGACACGAATTTGCAATATTCCAGGGTCCGTATCTCCGGTTCCCCCAAGTGGGAGATCACCTGTAGTCATGCATTTCCAGTTTAAGGTAGCCAGACCCTCACAACCCAGCACTAAATAGCACACACATTGAACTCCACACATCCTTAACTAACAAGCACAACTATTGACATGACCAAGGAGTCCAGCATTCCCATGAGCCTTTGCACATCTACAGTCGCTCGAGCTAATAGAACACATTCGTTTGTCTTAAAAGGAGCTTCGAGACACTTCTGGGTGGGTGACACGCACCCACTTAGAATGGAAGTAGCTCAATTTATGTCACAGTTTACAATAAATCCAATCATAAAACATAAAATGTTACATCCAATTATGTTGTGTTTCTAGCTGTAATGTCAAATATACCTGTGTATGTAATTAATTTTTACCCGATTTTCCAGTTTTCCAGCTTACTAAAGCAGGTAGAGCTGCTGTATTAGCCTCACTGAGGATCCTCTGTGTTTGCTAACATTAGCAGCTGAAGCTAATCCCAGTTTAGTGAATCCTTTACTCTCCAGATGAAGTTCCACCATCACTATTATACACCAATAAGAGCTTCAGAGTGTAAACCAGGATGGTATGATGATGTGCTGATCCATATGTTAGTTATTACTCTGGAGAGAGCATTGAGGAGACCAGCTAGGAGAAGCTAACGTTGTTAGCGCTTATGCTAGTGACCACAGAACGAGTGTTTCTTCTCAGATTAACACTCGACAGAGAAAAATAAAACCTGTGTTTGATTCTCCACACGGTTCTGTGTAAATGTATACGTGTGTGTGTGAGAGTTTGTGTGGAGAGTAGAGCAGTAAATCGGTTCATTGCAGCCAATAAGCTAAACACCAAGTTAGCTAGCTAGCTAATTAGCCTAGTTAGATGCTCTAAGAGTCAAAAAATGACCAGAAAGGAGGTTAAACATGGTGATTATTATGACCAGCTTTGCCGTTAGTGGGCCAACAGTGGTCCTTTATCCTTCTGCTATCAGCGCAGCTTCTCCTAGCTGGTCTCCTGATGTAGTAATGCTCTCTACATAGTAGATCCACTAAACTGGGATTAGCTTCAGCTGCTAATGTTAGCAAACACATAGGATCCTCAATAAAATCCATTACATGCTTGGGTATATATGACATTACAGCCTCCAACACAACACAGTTACACTATTATGTTTGAATTGATTGTAAATTGTGACAAATTGATCTTAGGGTGGACGCACATCTGGTTTTAGGCTGGACCATTTGGGTTTTCAACTCCCAGTCCTCCGTCCGGCACAGTACCTGGATGGACGCTTATTAGTCCACTTTTCGGGATGAACTGTTTAAAATGTTCATTTGCGAACAATATTATGTGTGCCATTGGCTCACGTCCATGTCAAAAGACGTGCCTTGCATTTCATTGGTTTAACAAGGTCATGTGACATTGCTCGCTCAATTAGTAAGCTGTTGTCTCACTTTCGAATGTCGTCCATTCTACCCGATTAGGTGAGTAAAGTAATCACTTATGTGTTATACAGCTCTGGAAAAATTGAAGCGCCGACCTCAAATGATCAGTTCCTCTAGTTGTACAGTTTCTGGGTTTGTGTTGGACCAAAATGAGCAGTTCTGTTTGATTCTATACCCTACTGGAAACACGTCTCCCAAATTCCAGATCAAATATTGTATTTAGATCTGTTTATTTAGAAAATCACTAATGACCCTCCAGAATCCTGTTTACTGAACCATGCTCACTGTGCATTTCACCCCAGCCACCGCTCACCAGTCTCTCTGTAGGTCACTTGAGGTCATCTTACGGTGGTTAAGGGACATTGGAATGAGGTGGCGCTCATCACGGTCAGTAGAGAGTGGTTTTGGCCCTCTGCCAGTCTGTAGCTGTGTTGTCCTGTGTGTTTGCTGCTTGACCTTGTTCTTATGAACCAGACGCTCACTGTATCTGCCAGTAAAGCTAGAACCCAACCTTCTGTTCCTCACTAAGAACCTGCTGTACATGTGGAGATGCTGATTTAAGAAGAAACTGGAGTGG
>JAVGWN010001082.1:0-12919 GCA_034552555.1 Semaprochilodus insignis
GGGCTTTGACTAGGCCATTCCACAATCCTTCATTCCTTCCTTTTGTTGGATTCAGTTGTACGCCTGGTGTCGTTTTTCCTGTTGTACGGTCCACTTCTTCAGCTTGATTGATTGAAAGCCCTAGTGACACACACCGTATGGAGTAATGCTTGTGTCCTCAACGCTGCATCCTCAATAACTGCTTGGGAAACGAGCATTCAGTTTGTGTGATTAAGCAGTATGCTGCTAGAGGGACTTCATTGTGTAGGTTGTGCTGATTTCCCGGCTGCACTTGGACACGTTTGATTTGGGGGTGTCTCATCACTGAGTGTTCTTCTTCTGTGCAGTCAGAGGACGACAGCCTGGAGAAGGACCGAGAGGACGACATCCTCATGAATAAAGGCGAGAGCTGGGTGGCGGACTGGTCCAGTCGACCTGAAAATATACCTCCCAAGTGAGTCAAAATCCCCTGAACGTAGGAAAAAAAAACATCCTGTACAGGAACGTACTCTACCTGTTTCACCTGTCGTACTCCTGATTCTGACTCCTGAGTATTCCTGATCTTTTTATCTGAAAGCTGCTCGAACATCCAAAACATATCATCACTGTCCAAAGAAAAACAAGTATCTCCAAAATGGCTAGATTACAGGAAAGGCCAAAAACCGGATTTTACCTTAATGTAAGTCAATGGTGCCAGACTTTTCCAAGCAGTTTGGGGCCATTTCTGTTGGTCCAGTCATCATAAAATGTTTACACGGTGTAAACAACAGCTGCTGAGTTCGAATAAGAAAATTGGTTTAGTAAAAATATCTGGAAATTAGTACAATAAGTATGATAGCCTTAACATTTTTACATTTACTGAGAGCTTTATGTAGACTCTTATAAGAGCCCTTACTGGAACTCTGTGATTCCTTAAAATTCCTGAAATGCTGTTTACTTTAAATAGCATCATTGAAAGTTATGTCCAGAGAGAACAACTTCTTGACCGCTTGGATTACAGAGCAGATGTCCCCCTCCCCGAGGAATTGTCTCAACTCCGTTTCCTCGCACCAGTCCGGAAGTGAGCCTCATTTGGCATGGGAACAGCGCTCTGCTCTCGGAATTTTTTCCAAAATGGAATAACCTTTTGTAAAGCTTTTGGGAAATGTGCTTTAGGTATAGGCAAAGAAAGGGCGTTAATAGGGATTAGTAACTGAGATAAGCGAGGAGAGAAATGGACGACATTGGAGTTGTAATATGGGGAAAATTCTGACATCCCATTTCTAGCGACTCTTAATAGCGATATTAATTAGGGATGCACGGATCCAGCTTTTCTGGTTCCAATGCCAGCACCGAAACTTTGCATATCTGTGGATACCCCATATGGATCTGATCCCATTTTTGAACGAAGAAACCGTATACTTCACCATGTTGGAACGACATACGGCACCAGGACTGGCAAACACTACTTCACTAAGCTCACTCATACAGCTGACTCTCTGACTCGCTCCATGTTGTTGATCCTGTTCATAAGTCAAGTCCACTGTAAGGTCTCGGGTTCCTGCAGATCCACCTCCAGCCACTCGGGGGAGACAAAGGGCAACCAATGAGCAATCAAGTGGCAAACGCCAACACTTGCAGCTCACGCTACTTAAGCCTGAGAGTGCCGGCCCTTGGTTGCTCAGTCTTGAGTTCACGTTGCCACATGCACATGTCTCTTGTGACTAGCCGGTAGAAGGTTCTGAGCCTCTCGAGGCAGGTCGCTTCTCCCCCTCTTCAGAGCGCACTCACAGCGCTGAAGTACCAAAACCAAAAAACTATGTTCGGGTCGGACGTTAGGAGGGTTTCATTGTGAGGCTCCTTTACGTTTGAGGAAACCCTTTTGGTTGCTCCGTTGAGTACGCCAGTTTGTCCTCCTGGCAGTCTTTGTTTGTTCCCCCTTTGTAAGTTTGTCCTCTGCACATTGAGAGTCCGCTCTGCTGGGGAACTGCTAGCTCTCCTCGTAGCGCTGGTCTGTGATAACAGCGACCACCACGGTTCGAGCCTTGCATAGCACACATCGCAAACGCATTAGACTGGGGGTCGGCTTCATGGATCGGCCTAATTATCCGATACCCGATCCAGTTCATTTAATTCATATCGGAGCCGATATCTGATCCTAATATCGGATCGGTACATCCCTAATATTGATGAAGTTCTAATTTGGACTTATAAAAAAATAGGTGGCGGTATTGAATGAACCTCATGTTCCACATGCAAACCGAGGACTCGGGTAAACGTTGGATAGGCTGATCATTGGAACGTGTGCACGTTGAAACAGTAGCTGCTGTGTTCAAATGATGCATAAAAGTTAAAATAGACAAAATTAAGATACGTGTTTTTCATTGGACAGCGACAATTTGGAACAAGCCACAGAACGTCCACCGTACATCACAACAAGCAATGTTATCTTAAAACGTTGGTTTTGAGATTGCTACTAGCTCATTTTAGGATTATTGTACTTGTGTCCTGAGATTTTTTACTTAAGTAATTTTAGTAGGCCAATTTTTTTTTCAATATACTGGAAGATAATTTGACAGTTTTTAAGCCAATTTCTTAAAGTAAGCGAAATTATTGGCTTACTAAAATCCTTTAAAACGAGTTTTAAAAAATCTGGCCATTATATAAATGGTCTTAAAATGAGATTACAACAATCCCAACATGAGAATTTTGAGATATGTCAACTGGATATAAGATTAGACATTTTGCAGTGTGTTTAAAATGTGCTTTCACTGCTAATATAAACCCAAATTCAGTATACAGTGTGTTTATAGTCAGCAGTTTTGGGATGGCAGTATATTAAAACAGCACAACACTAGCCTGCATTAAAGATGGCAAAATTATTTATATTTAAGGTCATATTGACCATGTAAACACCAACACAGTGTTCATTTGAAGCATCAGATGTTTTTCATGACGCCCACAGCACACCAGAAGACAATTTGAGGCTCATTTGTCCATATAAACTGCTTATTTGAAATGAATTGTTTTTCCTCAGGGAGTTCCAGTTCCGGCACCCAAAGCGTTCCGGTTCAGTCTCTCTGAGTATGAGAAAGACTGGCGCCATGAAGAAAGGAGGGGTCTTCTCTGCTGAGTTCCTCAAAGTGTTCATCCCCTCTCTGCTGCTCTCTCACATTCTCGCCCTGGGACTGGGGTGAGTGTCAGCCCGAGTTAGAAAGCTGCCTGTTTAGTTTGACCTCAAATGCCCATAAAATCAAGTTAAAGCGAGCAGCGTGGAGAGCAATGAGGAAGGCGGAGCCTCAACTACAGAGCTCTGTCTAACAGGGGGCGATGGTTGAGTAGGGGGTCTTTAAATCTGGCCCTTGAATCCGGTTTCCAGGGCTGTGTTTTGTATTGACTGGTAATTCATTGAACTGTTGATGTAACTGATTGGCTGCCTATATCCCTTTTCCACCCACGTGGAATGGGATCCGTTCCAGTTCGTGCACCTGATTTTGAACTGTTCTGGCACATTCCCACCAAAAATAAACAAGCTCGGAACCCGAAAAGTTCTTTCCCAGCTGGAACCAAAGAATGTAGGTTCTTCAGCAGGATCCGTGATGACGTTTGTGGGCGTGTCAGGTGTTGAGGACAGGAATACAGAGCAGATGTCCGTTTTCACTCCATTTCCTCACACCAATCCGGAAGTGAGCCTCATTTGGCTTGGGAACTGGACCTCTGCTCTTGGATGTTTTTCCGAAATGGAATAGCCTTTTGTAAAGTTTTTGGGAAATGTGCTTTAGGTATAGGGTGTTAGTAGGAATTAGTAACGGAGATAAGCGAGGAGAGAAACTGAGGACATGGGATTGGCTGCCTGTAGCCCTTTCCCACCAACGTGAAACCGGTTCCGTTCCAGTTCGTGCATCTAATTTTGAACTGTTTGGCACCAAACATAAACAAGTTCAGAACCTGAAAAGCTCATTCCCAGCTGGAACCAAACAGTAGTAGCCTCTTCAGCACGATCCGTGATGACGTCCACAGGCGTGTCAGTTGTTAAGGAAAGAGAAGCCAACCATGGCGCCCCCCAGTGGTCCACGGAAGAACCTCTTCCACGTCCTCTTATCTCCAGTAGTTGATCCGTGCTGCTTCCTGGATATAAACGAACTTCTGGAATAACAGCCCAAACGCTCGCAGGTCAACTATACGCTCCGCCATCTTGGTACTCCAGTTTACCACCGCTGTGCAGCGCCCCCTGTTGACGTTGATGCTGCATCCTTTGACGTTCCATGGTTCCAATAAAAACGGGTGCAAACGCAGACTGGTTTCCTGAATAGCCTCAAGGTTCTAAGAAGCCTGAATGGAACCTGGTCCAAGAACCTGGGCTCTTTTGGTAGAAAAGAGCTACCAGTGTCAAACTAGTATGGCAAAACCCAAGACCGGGTACCGGATTCAAGACCAGATTGAAAGACCTCATCAGATGCTGTCCAGTTTATTGATCTGCAGGATTTCTAAATGCCGGTACTCTGTTTTTCCAGGGTCTACATTGGGAAAAGGCTGACCGCACCTTCCACCAGTTCGTTTTAAACCCCGTGTGCCTGGAAGTTCCATCCGACGCAGTGTCCAGACATCTCTAACTTGTTTGTTAGATGCTCTCTCTCTTTCTCTCTCTTTCTCTCCTTCTCTGCCTCGTTCTGTCCTCCCCACACACTTTCTCTGTCTCCCTCGTTCCCTATTATTCCCACTCACGTTTCTCGTGTTTATGACGTATCACCAGAAGAAGCTGGGAGAAGATCTATTTGTGATCTAGTCTTGTGTTGATGTTTTACTTTGCCTCTTATGACGTGGGTAACTGACTCGTTTTAGGTGTTTCATCTTGCTTTCCCGTTTTTAACATGTAATTAGTGCCCAGTAACTGACCTTTCCTCCTTTCCGTTTCTCTGGTATGCGATTCGGACAGAAGGACCATCCGTGGTTCCCAAAACCTACACAGCTACTACTACGACCACCAGCACATTACCGAGCTCTCACGTTTCTATCTTCACAGTGTGCTTTGTACCTACGATGCCCATGTGGTAGTGTTGTTAGGGTTAGTGGCGCGTAGGCTGACGCGGATGGTGCGGTCGCAGTTGCTTTTCCAGGTAGCCTAGAATATTCTGCATCCAGCTCCCCTGTATTTTCCTTTCAAGCGCCTTTAGACAAAGAGATTGTGTTCTGTCAAGCCAACCAGTTAAGACAGCTGTGCCATCTTTGGAGCGGATCCTCTCCCAGCGTGTAGTTTAATTCCGGATCTTGACTCATTCCCAATTTAATCACTCCCAACACGGTGTGTCTTGAAGGAAAGACAAAATGGAACTCAAGGAATTTTGCAATTACTACTCTGGTACATTTACAACAACATTTACTGAGAGCTTTACGTAGACTGTTATAAGAGCCCTTGCCGGAACTCCGTGATTCCTTAAAATTCCTCAAATGCTGTTCACTTTACATAGCATGTTGGTAATTATTCAGAGAGAACCTCTTCTTGGAGTACAGAGCAGATGTCCCTCTCTCCGAGGAATCGTTTTCCCTCCATTTCCTCACACCAGTTCGGAAATGAGCCTCATTTGGCATGGGAACTGGAGCTCTGCTCTCAGATGTTTTTCCGAAATGGAATAACCTTTTTTAAAGTTTTTGGGAAATGTGCTTTAGGTATAGACAAAGAAAGGGTGTTAATAGGGATTAGTAACTGAGATAAGCGAGGAGAGAAACTGAGGACATGGGAAAAAAAATTCCCCAAAATTCCCATTTCTCCCGACTCTTAATAGCGATATTAATGAAGTTCTAGTTCTGGTCATCGCAAAAATAGGCGGCGGTATTCAATGAACCTTATGTTCCACATGCAAATAGAGGACTCAGGTAAACGTTTGACAGGCTGATCATTGGAACGTGTGCATGCTCTTCCTAATGTTGGGATTCCTGACTGGTTAAACGTCACTGCACACTTGCCTTGGATGCATATCATGCTGTCCTGGACCAATCTCGCAGAAACCTACTATGCTTCTTGGTGCCAAAGGGTCTCCACTGTGACGCTTGTATCTGTTCGACGTCAGCACGCATGCACCGCACACCTTGCGTACGAGGACCCTTTTGAGTTGGTGTCAGTGTCACTCCATTCAGACTTTATCAGACACCGTGCGGGGCTTTGTCGTGAAGGCTCAGTCGCATCGTTCTGTCGTGTGGTGTGTGAAGCATTTCTGTCATCATCTGCCATATAACCATGAACGTGCATGCGTACACGCGCATATATAATTTTCCTTTCCTCAGAATTCTCAGTTTATCGATGTTCAAAGGTATAGTCAGTGTTTTATGGAAGCCCATTTCTGCTTCTAAAAGAAAAAGGCCATATAGTAAGTCATAATTATGAGATGCTAAGTCATGATGCTAATTCATAATTATGATATGTTAAGTCATGATGCCAAGTCATAATCATGAGATAGTAAGTCATAATTATGAGATGCTAAGTCATGATTATGAGATGCTAAGTCATAATTAAGTGAGATGCGAAGTCATAATTATGAGATGCTAAGTCATGATTATGAGAGGCTAAGTCATGATTATGAGATAGTAAGTCATGATTATGAGAGGCTAAGTCATGATTATGAGATAGTAAGTCATAATTATGAGAGGCTACGTCATGATTATGAGATAGTAAGTCATAATTATGAGAGGCTAAGTCATAATTAAGTGCGATGCTAAGTCATAATTATGAGATGCTAAGTCATAATTATGAGATGCTACGTCATAATTACGAGATAACGTATGGTCTTTTTTTCTTCAGATGGCGGAAATGTTCTTCCATAGCGTTTCCTGCTTTTTTATGGTTGTCAGGACAAAAATCTGCAGCTTTTAAGATGACTAGCCGAGATGTAATGCTAAGATCGTACTGACGCTTACAAACGTTGTTGAATATCATACAGTGTACTACAAACGACAATACTTAAGTTTGCTTGCTCTGTTTGAATTGGAGTCACTGATTTGACCCTTCGGAGGGTGACTAGTCACCTTAAAGCCCCTTGACGTCACGTTGTACCCTCTGATGCATGTGCTGGATAGATCTCGCCGCTTCAAAGCCCCCCAGCCCACCCTCTTGGCATCAGCCGCACCAGACACAACATGACCCAGCGTTGCTCTACACTGCCGTGACTCCTCGTACATGTTTAGTCTGGTCCTGAGGGGGAGCGGGTGTCATGAGAGGCAGTCATTAGTGTTCTCGTAACGCCTCCTGCTTTTGTTTGCACCTATTTTGTCCCCCCACGTTGCATGAACACCGTGACGTTTCAGGCTTTGGATCTACTTTGGAACTGTTCCTTGAAGTGGGACAAAGAACTGTGAATGGAGAAAAAAAATCGTAGCTCATTACAGCAAGATAAACTAGGCCTGCCCTGAGTTTGAAGGGTGGAGTTATTCTATTGTACAATTCACGCACACTATGTTGTACAATTATTATTTTTCTTTTTGATTGTTTTTGCTTTGATCATCAGTAGAGCGACTGGAATATGTTCCAATTTGGAGGGCAGGGCCCTCATGGTTGGCATCCCTTGGCTGTGTTTCATTAGCGTTTACGGTAGTTACGGAAGTGATGAAGCAAAATCTTTTAGTTTCTTTTATTATTCACGTATTGGAGGAAAAAATGACATTAAAATATTCCAGATACAACCCAACATTCTCAAGGATGCATGTTTTTTTATTTGTTGTCATTTCATTCATCTGTGCTTTGTGTTTGTGGGATGAGCAATGACCAATGAAGGACCCGTGGAACACAGTTCTACCAGTGGTGCACTACTGGTAGAGAGTAACTCAGTAAGTGTAAGGGGGTAATGTAATTTGGGGGTCTTTGTACTTTAACTCCACCACAGTTCAAAGTCCAGTATCTGACTGTGACTACTCCACGACGTTATGGCCAAATCTCTCTTCCTTTTGGCTTATGTGAGCATATAAACGTCCACCAGTCAGGTCCAGCCCTCACTTTGTATTGAGCTTGTGTTGACCTGTTGGACAGAGCTTGGTTCTAGCTAATGGAACCTGTTCTCCTTCAGTGTTCTGTGCTGATGGTGATTGTAATAGACGTCAGTGTCAGACTAATTAATGAGCTTCTATTAAAGACTGGTGGACTGAGAGACACTCGAGTCTCTTCACCTACACTGAGCTGATTAAGAGTCTTGTTCCAGAAATGATAATAGGACATTAGAGCCATAATAAATCATGCTCCTGTTACTCTCCATACTTAAGTACATTTGAAGGTACATACTTTAGTACTGTTACTCCAGTGAAGGTCTAAAAGGAGGAGTTCACCTTGGGGATCTACTTTAACCCAACTACTAGCATTAGTAATTCTACTAAAGCAATACAAGCAGTTTACAGACTGTGGTGTAGACGTAAACCCAAACCAATGATTCACAAGCTCATACCATTAAATTGCTCTTAATTTGGGTTCTGCCAAATCTTCCAAGTTTAATTAGCGGAACTGCTAATCCCAGAATGCCGGTAGCCAAAATTCCTAATATGTTTGTTACCCTTCGTCACATCTCTCACCCGCATTTCACTGCATATTTACTCCATGTGAAATTAAACCCACTAAATTGAATAGCGGAATGCTCGTCTGGTCGGAGCAGGAAAGGATTCCCATCTGATTAATGCATGCGTGGATGTGTGTGGGACGTGTGAATACTTTCCCTCGAGCGATACGAGTGTCCTCCCTCGAGTGCCGAGTGCGAATGCATGGCTTTTGTCAGTGCACTGTGACATTAAGGTTGTGTTTTATGGTACTCTGTCCCAGCAGACAGGCAAGCATGTGTCCTGGAGTCTGGCGGTGGTCTCTCCTGTCCTGATGCATGGAAAAGGTATGGAGAGCCCGTGGTATGCATGGCGCAGGAGGAGCGTTCGTTTGTGTACATACCTCCAAATGGAAACCGTCCCGTTAAGTAGTGGCAATGAATCAAACGCTGTTGTGAAATTGGAGGTGACGTTGACGTTGTTGTGCTTCACCCAATTGCTCAGAGCTTGCCCTCACTTCATAGCGAAACGGACAAGGATGCAAACTGTGATTGGAGCAGAGACTTCTTCTCTTGTTTGGGTGGTGCTTCTGTTTCTTTCTGGTCTTCTGCCAGAACTCTGTCCATTACCGAGTCCATGGGTTGAGTAATATTTACTCTCTTCCAGTCTAGTTTTCCTGACTGCCAGCACCTCTGCCCCACCTTCCTCAGCCTGCCTTAATTACTGCATGCTGGAATTAGTTTCTGTTCACAAGCTGAGCCTTTTAGTGCAAACCTTCTGACCAACCTAATCCAAAACTGTGCTAGTTCACACAGTACTCTTCTTGCTAAAAGACGTTTTGCACATACGGAGCTGGCCATCGCAAACAAATCACCCCAGAAAGAGACGCTGTATGTCCAAAAGTCTGTAGACACCTGCTAAGATAGACATCCAGTGTTCCATCTTAAAACCCAATGGGCAGGTTAGCTGTGCTGTAGTAAGGGAAGGCTTTCCACAAAGCATTGGAACACTGGTGTGAGGATTTGATTGCATTAGGAGCATTAGTGTAGTGAGGTACTGCTGTTTGATATTTAGCTCTGGATCCAACCCAATCCCAAAGGTATTACATGGAACACCAACATTTCAGAGAACGTTCCACTGCATTCCACTCTCCCACAGTCCAGTAACTGGGGCGTTTGTACCCGTGTGGCCAATTCTTGGCACCGCACAAGGTGACCTTCGGTTCTAAGGAAGCTGTGTGCACACCATTGAACGCCTTGGTGAGTAATGGGTGCACCTCAAGCTCTCTGAATTCACCAACAAGAAGGGGTGTCTGGATACTTTTGGACATATTGTGTATCAGGCAGCACACTGGAATTGTGGTTGCCAAGTTTATTAAGATTAAGCCTTTAAACTTTTTCTCGAAACCCTGTTTAAACATGGACAGAGGGTTCAGAACTTTCCTCAGCCAAAGCGTTTTTAAGGCCGTCATTTGTAAGATATGTGATGAATGATTCACTACACTTGTATACCGACTGTATTTCTTGTTTTGATTGCATTAAAGATAGTCGATATGGTGGTTTTCTACTTGTCTCAGCATGTATGTCATGGGGAAACGGGTCGATACGCTAAATGCCAGATGTTTAGAACCCAAAAAGACCAATGTACTGTGACTAAAACACAAGTCTAAGCAAGTGGGAGCTGAGTAAATAGAGCGTGATAGCAAGGCTACGCATATTAGCCAATGACAGCACATTATTACGTATTTGTGATACATGACCTTATATCTGGGGATGGAATTGGAGGTCAGGGTTTGGATGCTGCAAGCAGTGAAGAACAGTGTGCAACCATGGTGGTTTGGGTTTGCCTTATTACCCTGGCTTGCTTTGAGAGTGGTCAGTGAATTGTGTAAGCGGGTCTTTTATTTTTTCATCATCTCAGGCATGTTTGGTACAGACTCTCACCCCAAAGGTTTGGCAGTTTTGGAGGCAACAGAAATATAGACTTGCACATTACTGCCCCCTTATGGCGAGCGAGGGAGAGAGAGAGCCCGAGATCCTTTGTCTTCGCAGCTGTATGGAAACTAATTGGTTAATGCACCATAACAGGCATGTAGGCAGAGTTAATGAAACTGTATCCGTTTATGCAAATGACTAGACCAGCATTAAAGATCTCTCAGGCATGTGTATTAAGTCCTGGTAAGGTTACGCTAACAGGGAACAGGTCAGGGCACAAGCCAAAGACATTCAGAGGCTATTATAATTTTTTATATTAACTTGAATGCACAATTCTGATATAGTCCATTTACAGGTGGCTATTATATGTGACATACATAGACCCTTTTGTTACAAGCTTCCATTAGCTGTCCTGAAGGACTGGCATGTTGTCAGAGCAGCACTCTGCATTTGCTAACGGAGTCCATGTATACCTCATGGGTCTGTTTCTTGAATAGGGATTAAGTCTAATCCTGGAATACACAGCATTCCTAACAGAGATTCTCCATTAGATGGACAGCACACGAGTTAATTCCTACCTGGACACTGACCCCGTATGTGTTTGCAGACACCTGCATATCCAACCATTCTTCAAGAGACTGTTTTCCCTGTCTCTATTCTTGTGGGAAGGTTTTACACATTGCTGTGAGGACTTGATTGCACTCAAGAGCACAAGTGAGGTCGGGTACTAATGTTGGATAAACTGCTTTGCATCACAAACACCACTTCAGCTCATAGCAAAGGTACTCCAGAGATTGGAGGTCCACTACTCCACGGCACCATGCCAATGTGCTCATGGCAATGCCTTGATTGGGCTCATGTTGGGTGAACGTGCAGGCCGCTCCATTCCTCGGAACTCTCCAGAATGCTCCTTGAACCAATTCTAGAAAACTTGGGATTGTTGGCATGGTGACATGAAATCAATGAAAGGCTAATGGTCAAATGGGCAAATGGTTACCAAGCAGTGAAGCGTAGTGGTCACTGGTCAATGACGTGTTTAGGTGGACCAGTGGACCCAACCCCTGCCCTCAGAACGCAACCCACACCAGTATGGAACCACCACCAGCCTGCACAAGTGGGGTCCATGCCATCAACGGCTGCGCCACACATCAGCCCTACCATCAGCCCCAAACAACTGGTACCGTGACTCATCGGACCACGCCACATGGTGCCAGTCCTCTAGGGTCCAGTGAGCAACCTCACAAGCCCATGTGTGGCGGTGTGTCCGGTGTCGTGGGTCTTCTGCTCCCGTATCCCACTGAACGCTGCACTAGCCTGCGGGATATGCGTGTGGGGCCTCCTGCATTGAATGTGGATGTGAGTTTTGATCAGACGCTGTCCACTGTGGGTGGTAATGCCTTCCATGAGGTACTCCAGGTACACATGTGACACTGTGGATTGAGGAATGTTAAATGTCTGCACAACTTCAGAAATGGAACGTCCCATCCGCCGTCTGGCACCCACCATCATGCCTCGTTCAAACTCGGATAATTCCCGTCACCTTGCCATGAGCACGCTGACCAGTGTTCAACCACACTTACAAGATAACACCTCCCAACTTACACAGGTGTGGGCGTTCCCAAGCCGTCCCCTGAGGAACACCACTCCATTGTCAATTTACATACTGATATCCCATGACTTCTGGTATGTTAGTGTGTGTAAATGCATTCATGGAAATGGGAAAAAAGGATAAATTGGAAAATAGGACAAATGGGAAAGTAGGATAAATGGAAAATTTCATTTCCAGGGAAAATCCAGTGTGTCTGGATACTCCTAAATATGCCATGCCCATCTGAGCCTGGTTTTAAAAAGCCCTTCAGCTCATTTAGGTGCCTATACATCCCAACTACTGTCCTTAGGAGGTCCGAGTCACAGAAAGCCAGAGGACGTCTCCGCGCGCGTTCACTGTGGTTACTGAAGTGAGGCTGGTTCACATACCACATAACCCATGGCAACCATAGAAGCCCAGTGGGAGGAGCCTGACGTGTCGCATCCCCATGATTGGCTGATGGCAGGTGTTCTGAGGTTGCATGTGCATGGGTGGTGGAGATGGTGCTGGTGCTGCTGCTGCTGCGCGGGTGACAGAAGAACCAGGTTTTGAGTCTCTCCTTATTACAGTGTTTCTCTCCCACATAGATACTACTTATCATCTAATATCACTTGTGGATTCAGCAGCACCGACTTTAGAAAGACAAACCACTTACTGACGTGTGAAAAACAGAATTATCAGTTGATTTTGCCCAGCTGAAAAAGGGTTTTCAGTTACAGCACAAAACTGAACAGCCTGAAACATGTAGATTCATTTAACACTGTGATTCATGGCAGCAGAAATATGCATTCACGTTCACAGTCCTTAGCTCCTGAAGGATTAGTCCACCAATTTTCTGAATTTCTCTATAATCCTGCAATGACATGTGAACAAACAAACTCAGGAGTGGTTTGATGTGTAATCCACCAAGAATGGAATTGAACAGCTG